>SRLM01000236.1:0-303156 GCA_015708895.1 Populus ilicifolia | reverse complement strand
ACGGAGGACCCTTGATTCATGAAGACCTTTCATTCAGTACATGAAATCAAGGTTGCTATTTTTTTTAATGGAATATACGGTATATCTTGTTTCAATTTAAAAAACCAAACAAATAAGAATAAATTTTATCTGTTCAGAATTGTTTCAAAATTCCACTTAATTCCATGCCGATCAAATAGTTTTTTTTTTTTGTTTCTTGTTCAATGTATAAACTTCACGATTACTATTTCAAGTATATCATAATTTCCAAAAAAATATTTTGATATGCATTTTCTTATGCTTCACCTCCTAGAAGAAATTTTAAAGGAACATTACATGTATTCATTGAAAAGTAAGAGACAATTAATACTCACCTTACTCAAAATATGACATATTTTAAAGATACTATTGCAAAATTGACATCTGCTCTCAGTTTCCAAGAAAAAGATAAATTTCCATCTCAACTATAATAAAATCCCAAGGGTCAATACAATGTAAATGCAAGTAGTTCTGGAAGCTAACACATAGATAAAGTCAAATCAGTTACTACTCTTCGTAATGGTAAGGTTATTAAAAAACCCACTCTTGAACCTTATGAGAGAGATGATGAGTCAATCTCTAAGGGTAAGGAAGGGGTTAAATATGAAAATTGCAAAGAAAAAACTCATTTCCTACCAGCACTTTCATTTCCTCGTGTCATGATCAAACAAAGAAAAATCAATCACAACTCTGAAAATTTTAAAACTTTTAAATAGGTAAGAATTAATATACCTTTGCTGGTTGTTATTAAACAAGTTCCTTTCTATGTTAAATTTTTAAAAGATCTATGCATTGTGAAGAGAAAACTGAATGTGAAAAATAAAGCTTTTTTAACCGAACAAGTAAGTGTTGTTCTTCAGAACAATAATGCTTTGAAATGTAAAGACCCTGATTGTCCTATAATTTTTTACTTTATTGGAGAATATAAAATTGAAACAACCTTACTTGATCTTGGAGCCAGTGTGAATTTACTTTCATATTCAGTTTTTCAAAGTCTCAATCTAGGTGAGTTAAAATTAACTTCTGTAACTCTTTTACTTGTTGATAGATCTATAAAAGTATCTAGAGGAATAATTGAAGATATGTTAGTACAAGTTCATAAATTCATTTATCCTATGGATTTTATTGTCTTGGACACACAACCTGTTGAAACATATAATTCATTTCCTGTTATTTTAGGATGTCTGTTTCTTGCAACTTCTAATGCATTGATTAATTATAGGAATGGACTGATGAAGCTATCATTTGAAAACATGACATTAGAGATGGATATTTTCAACATTTGCAAACAACCTGTAGATGATAATGATTTACATGAAGTGGAGTTTACTAAAAAATTAATTTATGATCAATTCAAACCACTTCTAATGAAATTGAGATTGATGAATCTGATGATTTGTAAATGATTGATTTTCAGGAAGAATCAAAGGCAAGTAATTGGAGATCATAAATTAAGGAATTGCCACCACGATCAATTAAGTCCATACCTTCAAGTGTTCAACCACTCAAACCTGATTGAAGCTGTTGTCATTCAATCTCAAATACTCATTTTTGAAAGAAAATAAAACTTTTTTGGTAATAATCTTTTTCAAACTTAATACACATAAAAAAGGTAAGTTATTACAAACTCTAAAAATACACAAAAATACATTATGATGGATCATAGCTGACATAAAAGGAATTAGTCCTTTGATTTGTATACACAAAATTTATTTGAAGGAAAATGCTAAACCCTCTAGGGAAATGCAACAAAAGCTCAATCCTAATTTGAAAGAAGTAGTGAAAAATAAAGTCATTAAGCTTCTAAATAATAAAATTATTTATCCTATTTCTAACAGCAAATGGGTAAGTCCTATCCAAGTTGTATCTAAAAAGTCTAGAGTTATTATGAGAACAATGAGTTAATTCCTACCAGGACTGTTACAGGTTGGTGCATGTGCATTGATTATAGAAAACTTAATTCAATGACTAAAAAAGATCATTTTCCTTTACCTTTCATGGATCAAATCCTAGAAAGAGTTGCAGGTCATGAATTTTATTATTTTTTAGATGGTTATTTGGGTTACAACCAAATTAAAATTGCATTGGAAGATCAAGAGAAGATTACTTTCACATATCCATTTGGTACTTTTACATATCAAAGGATACCTTTTGGATTATATAATGCACTAACCACATTTTAAAGATTCATGCTTAGTATATTTAGTGATATGGTTGAACATTTTCATGAGATTTTTATAAATGATTTTTTATTTTTAGCAATTCATTTGATGATTGCTTGACTAACTTAGAAAAGGTTTTGGGCAAGTGTGAAGAGAAGAATCTTGTACTAAATTGGGAAAAATATCACTTTTGGTAACAAACGACATTGTACTTGGTCACATTGTTTCATTAAAAGAAATTGAGGTTGAAAAATCTAAAATTGAGTTAATTGCTAACTTGCCAACACTAAAATCTATTAAAGATGTTAGATCATTCTTAGGATATGCTAGTTTTTATAGAAGGTTCATCAAAGATTTTAGTGTAATATTTAAGCCCTTAAGTAACCTTCTAATAAATGATAATATTTTTGAATAGACTGAATATTATAAAGAAGCCATTGTTAAACTTAAAAAAATTACCTACTTGTGCTCTTGTCATTCAACCTCCTTATTAGTCATTATCTTTTGAAATAATATGTAATGCTAGTGATTATGTCATAGGTGTTGTTTTGGGATAAAAAAAAATAAGAAACTTTATGTGATTTATCATGCAAGTTAAACTTTAAATAATACTCAAATGAATTACACCACCATTGAAAAAAAATTACTTGTAGTAGTATTTGCATGTGAAAAATTCAGGTCTTATTTTGCTAGCTTATCTGCTGTTGTTTTTAGTGATCATGTAGCATTGAAATATCTTCTTTTTAAGAAAGATTTTAAGGCTAAATTAGTACAGTGGATTTTGGTACACATGTCTGGAATATATAAAAGCACTTTTGCAAAGAAACGTAGTGGAAAATGACTGAAAGTCTGTCATCGATGTGCCAAATAAACTTTTAATGAATAATGTTGTTCTTTAGGAATGCTATCTATAAACCGTGAAGATAAAAATATAATTCATTAAGGATGACTTGAGTAAGGAGTTTTTAGATAATCTTTTATTAACTCTTAAGACGCATCCTAGTGGAAATATGCATGGTGCAATTCATGATTTATAGCTCTATTTTCATAAAGAACATGATTGACTTAGTATTGGGAATCTTATTAAAAAAGACCATGTTTGCCAGTTTTTAAGAAAACTGGATGGGAAGCCTATCCCCGACCTATAGAGGGCGTTTAAGCTATTCTTGGACGTAAAACCAAGGAAAGATATGAGCCACAATCACAACTACCTGTATATACACATGCTTTTTCAAAAATAAATAAATAAAAAGAGTGAGTGTGTGTGTATGTGAGAGACTCCAGCTGGCCTACATATAGGTGGTATAATTGCCCTTTTAATTTCTCATCTATAAAATCCTCTCTTCCTTCCTTTCATTTCTACTCAACCTATACTTTCAAAAATATAGAAGTGTATAGAAATGACAAGTTTCTTAGGTCATCACATAAGAAATATTTGTGTTTTTGGTGGATCTAGTCTTAGAAAGGAAAAAGAGTTTTTAGAATCAGTAAATTATATTGGTCAAGTTTTAGCTAAGAGAAACATTCATGTAATGTATGGAGGAGGCAGTCTGAGGTTAATGAGAGGTATGTTAATAGCTCTATTTTTATGAGGGAGTTAAGTTTTGGGGGTTGTCCCCAAAGCTTTAGCACAAAACGACATCATTGAAAAAAATAATTGGGGAGGAACTACAATTCTCCATAATGTCTGCTCGAATGAATGCAATGTTTAACCATGTTGATGCCTTTATTACCTTACCAGGTAGTTTGGGCATATTGAAGAGATCTTTCATATTTTTTCTTCGGCTAAATTGCACATTCACCATAAACCCATAGGTTTGTTAAATGTTAATGATTATTATGATAAGTTGTTGTCGTTTCTTGATCATGCTGTAAAACAAGAATTTCTAACATCTTCTGCATGACAAATCATAATCTCTGCTGCTATTACTAAATAATTGATTGACCAACTACAATCTTTTATTCCTATAATTGATCCCTCTATGAGTCATATAAATTGGTCATTTAAAAAAACCCGTAAAAAGCTTCGATTAGATTTAAGTCTTCATTTGTGAATCTTTGTTTCTTTTAGTTTTATTAATAGTATAATATTTGTGTTTTATTGTTTCTTATATTTGTTTAAGTGTGTTTAAGGTTTGTCAGTGTTCGTTATTTTAATTGATATCTTTTATACTCTATCTTTCTACCTTAAAACATTGAGGATAATATCTCATTTTAGTTAGGGGGAGAGGGTAGTAGTTAAAAAAAATAAAAGTAACTAACTGTGTTTTCTATTTCATAAAGCATATGTAAAATTGTTATTATTAGGATGACATAGTAAAGGAGATCTTTTGTTAAAGTGACTCTTGAGACGCATCTTAGTAACCATTTTTAATAAGGTCTATCATAATATTTCTTGAAATATTCAGGTTTATAAACTCTCGTATTATTATCACTTAATTCTGCTCATATACTCATTTAACATGTATTCTTATATCTTAATTTTCACATATATATTTTAACATATGATTGTGGTTACACGTTAAATTATTACATTATTTATGTTCTTTAGTTAAAGGTAACAACTAAAAAAAAAGATAGTATATAATTTGGAAAAAAAATAAAAGAAGAGCAAAAAAAATAATGATAATAAAAACATAAATAAGTTTGGTTTTATAGCCTTCCTAACCTAAGCACTTAAGCCCGAATGGGTGTTTTAACACCTAATACCTTAAAGTCAACTGACTTGGGAGCTATTGACCCAACAATTATTACATGGGTTGAGGAGAAAAGTTTAAGGAAATCAAACATTACACTATCTACATATTAGTATTGGCAACTTGAGTTATTAACTTTTTAGGGGTGTCTCAACACCTAATGCCCTAAGACCAATTGGTCTAGGAGTCATTAGCTGAAAACTCGTTACATGGGTTAAAGATGTATGATGTTTTAAGTTATATGTTTATATATTAAATAATAATAGTAATAATCTCAACCCAAGAAAGTTAACCTTAAACATTAGAACAAAAATTTTATTTTTTTAAGAAAATTCCCATAACTATATGTTGATATATTGAACACAAATTTTTTTTATTAATATCTTATTTAAGAGGTATTAAGCAGATATATAAATTTAATAAGAGTTTGTTTATTTGGATAGATCAATGAAAGTTGAATGATGAATACTTTACTTTGTGGAATTTGTAAATTTTTTTTTATTTTAAAGCTTTAATTACTAGAGACTAGTAATATGTTGATTGAGGGGGTATAATTAGTACTTAAAAGTGCATTTTTATTAAGGTTTTATATCATCATTTTGTACTTGAAATATCAATAACTCCTTAACTAAAGCATGTTTTATAATAACATATTTAATAATATAAAATATCTTTAATTTATGGTAAATGCCTATCGTATAAATAAAAAGGTTGATTAATGAGTTTAAGAACTAAAATTGAAAGGACAAAGAGATAGTCAAATTTAGAAAAGAAATGGGAAATCAAGGGATGGCTAGTGTTGTGGGCATTTAAGACATTTGGTTGGAAACCAATACTGGCTGTAAGTTGTTACTCAAAGATGTTAGGCATATGCCTCATATACATCTACACTTGATCGCTACAGATACTCTTGATGAAAAAAACTATCACAATTACTTTGGAGATGGTAAATAAAAGCTCTTCAAAAATTCCTTAATTGTTGCTAAAGGAAGGAAGATGATTCTTTACATGTCGCAAGCTAAAGTGATTAAAGGAAAGGTGAATACAATTGAAGATTGCTCTACTGGTTTATGGTATAAACAACTTGGAAATTTAAGTAAGAAAGGCCTTGGTATCCTTGTCGAGAAGAACTACCTTCCATTAAAAGGTATGAATTTGAACACATGTATTTATTATTTAGTTGGTAAACAACATAGTGTTGTGTTTCAAAGATCATCTTCACATAGAAGATCACATATTATTGATCTAGTTCATACTGATGTTTGCTTTATGATTGATAAGTCTTTTAAAGGTGCATTGTATTTTGTTAGTTTCATCAATGATCACTCAAGGAAAGTTTGGGCTATATGTTTGAAATCTAAAGATTAGGTGTTTGATGTCGTTAAGGATTTCCATGTTAGAGTTGAAAGAGAAACTGGTAGAAAGCTGAAATGTATTCAAATTGACAATGGTAGTGAATACAAGGGTTCTATTAAGAAGTACTGCAGGGAATATGGTATCAAGTTGGAAGACAATTCCTAAAACTCCACAGTAGAATGAAGTGGCTGAGAGAATGAACAGAACTATTATTGAAAGAATTAAATGTATGCTCTTTCATGCAAAGTTGCCTAAGTTCTTTTAGGGTGAGGCAATGAAGACTGGAGTTGCCATGATCAACCTTTCTCCATTAACTCCTTTTGATTTTGATGTTTTAGATAGAGTTTGAAAAGGAAAGGATATTTCTTATGCACACTTGAGAATATTTGTGTGATGTTTTGAATAAATGAGTAGGAAATTACAATAAAGTCTTTGATGGCTTAAAATGTGGGTATAAATGAATGAGGGGTAGTGTAGTAATTCAACAAAACTTGATAAATATAAATAGAAAGTAAAAAAAAAAAAGAAAAGAAGAGATCTGAAATTTGAGAGAGAATCGGTAGGAGAGAGAAGGGAGAAAGAAGAAGAAGAGAAAAGAGGGAAATTAGAAAGGGAATAGAAAGGAGTTGGAGGAAATAAGTAAAAAGGTAAGATTATGTATAAATATGTGTTAATTAAGTTTTAATTTTGATTTTGATAAATGTTAGGGTTATGAAATTATGTTGTGGGTTTAATTGATGAATTAAATTAAATATTAGGGGTTGATTGTTGTAGTTAATTGATTGTTAAGTTGAATTTGAGAGAATGTAGATGAAAATGATGATTTTGAGTTATGGATTTTGTTTGAATGGTGAAATTGTGTTAGAAATAAGGAAATAACAGTGGGTTTCTGTTGAAATTCTGGGTTGGAGGTTGAAGATGATGAAAATTCAATTTGGTCCTTTAATTATGGAAAATTACAGTTTGGTCCCCAAACTTTGGAAAATTACAGAATGGTCCCTGGAGCGTATTCTGAGATTCTGAACAGAATAAAATATGAATTATGGGCAGAATTACTGTATAGTTATGAAATTTAGTTACTGTCACTCTTGGGAATAGAATTCTATCTAATATCAAGCTGCAATTTCTTACAATATAAATCAATCTCGTCTTTGCTCGCTTTCCAAATCTTCCTATCTGACTTCACTTAAGATAATGCCTGCGATATATTGGACAATATCCTTCGAGTTTGCTGTTAAGAGACTCGTAACTCCCTCTCCTCCAGGTAAGATTCCAAATCCAAGTGCTATCCATCCAAGTTCCAAAGGTTGAAATTCAGCATGCTTGCTGCGTTGATAGTCCAAACAATAACCTTGGAAATTATTGAAGGGAGAGAATCGAATTTCCTACTCACTTATCTGTCCACAACCTCACTATTTTCTCAATCGAATTTCCTACTCACTTATCTGTCCAAAACCTCACTATTTTCTCATCTCCAACCACAAACCTTACTGAATTTCTTTTGAAATGCTAGGAAAACACGTCATTGAAGTACTTTCTCCTAGACTGGCAAAAATAGCGAGGCACCGAGCATTCGGGAGCCTTGAAAAGCACAAGTTCTTTTGTAAATGAGTTACTTCAGAACCATTTTTGTTCAGATATAGTAGCAGGAGGCCATTTTATGCAGAGCTGGAGCTAGGAATTCCAGAAGAAACACTACTCTCTCCCTAGTCCTAATCCTAAAAATGATTTGTACTGTATTTTTTTATGAAGGAAAACAAACGAGTCATTCTATTTAGGAATTCTGAATACTGCTCTCTACCAAGTCCTAAGCCTTTTAAGGATTTGTGAAGGAAAAACAACAAAACCTTCACCAGTATATATAAATCAATGCATTCGACTTAAAGCTAGTCGATTCTGTCTTTCAATGGATCCCTTGTGCAGAAAAAGTAGAGCACATAGTGGTGGTGTTTACTCTTCGGAATCAGCTTGAGTGTTGCTTGTCTTTGATTTCTCCTCAGACTCCCTCCAGAGTCAGCTCAGCTATGTAATGACATACGGCATAACTATCAAAATGCAAAGTTAGAGCAAGAGTCAATGTTTTAATGAAAAATGATGAATAAATTGTGTTCTCCACCAGATCTGTACAGTTTTCCATTTTTCGAGTTTTCGATGGCTGACGCGAAATAGTGTATTGTCTCTCTAGTGTTTCTATATATTATCTGATCTTAGTTCCATCTGTGATCTCAATCACCAGGCATTGATTTAAACATGATTTATGATCTGCTTAATTTTAGAGCTGGACCAAAAACAATAAATATAGGATTTGGTTGCCCATGTAGAACTCTCAAGATGTAATGACTTTTGTGTTAAGATATTTGACTGCCTGCTAATTGATTGAAAGCAACAAATAATAAAGCTAATGAAACTGGTGGAGTTTGAAGTTTTTACAAGGAGACTACATCCAGTTGGTACTGTCCTGCCTTTAATAGGTGACATAAACAGAAACAACATCGAAAAAGGTAACAAGAATAAGAATATAAAGTTTTGTAGTATAGGATTAATATACACACTCTCTAATTTAAAATCTTATTATTACATATTTATTTTCAAGTAGTTTTTATCATACAAACTTAACAATCATATTTACGTTAATTACTATATTACCCTTTGATCATTTTATTTTTTACTCTCGTTTTAGGGTAAGGTATTCTTTTTACCATGATATAAATACCTTTCGAGTATTGTACAGTGTTATTTTAGTAATTATATTTTTTTAATATATAATAAAATTTCTAATGCAACTCTTAAATAAAATAACAAATGCCTTCTCCACAATGACATTTTTGTATTTTCTTATTTGATAAATTAGTAGAATTACTATATTACTTGTATTATTCAAATTTCTTAACCTTGGCTTCAAGGGCTTGGTTGTAATTTCACTATGATTTATTTGTTGTTGTTATTTAGTTCTAAGGGTATTTTTGGTTTTTTACAAATAAAAAATGAAAAAAATGTTAATGCGTGCTTCCTATGCATACTTATCAGCGTTTTGTCATTTTCTGGTGATTTGTGTAACTGATTCCAATGATTGTAATCGTGAATCCATCACATCATTTGATTCATCTTAGCATCATTTTTCTCTTTGGATGACATGTGTGGTGGTTTGTGTTGCTTTTTCACCTTCTAGTGGTTTACGTGACTGACTGGTTCTAGTTATAGTAATTGTGAACTCACCATGTTCTTTGATTTGTTTTGATATACTTTCTTTCTAGATGGTGTTGGTATTGTAATTTGATGTGGTTTGATCTAAAATTGCTTTTTTTTACCTTCTTTTTCTTTCTTGAATTGTGTGTTGGTTATGTAAAAAATAATACTAACCTTTTTTTTTTATTTGATCCTTCTTCTCTTATTATTTTTTGTAATTATTTTATTTACATCAATTATTTTTAATCAGATTTTATTTTTGATTTCATCTTTGGTAATTTAATTTTTTTATTTTTTTAATTTAACTCTTATTCTTTTAATTGATATTTATTCTATTTTGAAGCATTTTCTTGAATGATTTGTTAATTTATGCAATTCCACCCTTAGAAAAAAAAAACCATGACCATATTCAGGTAGAAATAAATAAAAACCAGCTAGGTGTAAAGTGTGTTTTCCCCGACTACACGGTATTTGCAATAATTAATTGCTGATCTGATGTAAGATTACCAGTATTTGCAATTACTAATTGCCCAATTGACTATCCAACGCAGATCCCCCCCACATCATGCTCAACAAGGTGATAGGAAGGCCAGAATTTTTCTTTCTTGCTCCTAACAATTATATAGGCAAGACCACTCCATTTGTCCTCCCATGGTGGCCAACCCCAATTCCTGGATTCAATCTCCAGGCTCTCAGCCAACAATGATATGTCCCTTCAGTGTTCTCTTACCACGACTTAGGCTCTTAGGTCAAAAGTCATAGATTTGATTTTATGCAGCACTGCTAGATAACATGCTTGGCTAAATCCATAATCACAATCTTCTTGTGCCTTGAGAGTGCTTCAACCCACATATGAAGTTTAATAATATATTTCAATTCGTCAATTGCTATTTAACTGTTTTCTTTTTATAGCGTTGTTTTGCAAGGTTAACTTCAAGATTTTGGTACAAGAATGAAGAAAATAGCTTGAGCTACCAAAATATTCCTTTCCAAGCTCATGACTTTTTAAACAAAAATAGCTGTAGACTAATACCATAGCACAACCCTACAGCATATCCTATAACATGTTTTTCCACTCACATATATGGCTTTGCACCCCTTATTCAAGTGCTTAGACAACAACATTTACATCCAGGAGATATTGCAACAATAATGCTATAGTCCATAAACATCATTAAAAAAAAAGTACAAAAAAAAGCATCAGTTGATTACATACATGCCCCATGAGAACAGAATGACCGGTAGGATGCTAGAAATGTCTTTGTTGGGTTTGCTTTCTGTATGCTCCTTTGCTTTCATCTGACCTGCGAGTTGATCGGGTCCTTGTGCTTCCTGAGCTGGAGTTCTGGTAAAAGTCTGAACTATTGGATAACTTCCTCAGACGAGAGCTGAAGCTAAGTTCATTGCTAGTTTGCGTGTTGCTCTCAGATAAGCTTGCGTCCAGAGAAGACTCATAGCCCATTGTCTCAAACTCCTACAAGAAATGTCCATTCTGTCAGTATTTTCATTACGAGGTTGCATAGAGTGCATGTCATAGGATAGGCATTTTCGGATTGGATTTTGACAAAACTCAAAGGAGCATTGTCTTCTGACCTTGGATTTTTTCTCGGCACAATAGGGTGTTAAACATGGATTTAAATCCTTGAGAAGCATGTCATCTGGACTACTCGGGGTTGCACCATCGCAAGAGCTAAATTCCTGAATTGTTATTGACAGTTTGTCAAAGAAGAAGAGCTAAGGGAAAGACAGTTTGAATCAACAGGCATATAAAGTTCGTAAAGCAGAACTTAGAAGCAGATCATGGCATTTCCGGTACACAACATTTCAGTGCTTAACCCACAAGAAAACTTCAACAATTTTTCCAAATGGCCTTCACGGTGAAAATAGTAGAATTCAAAAATATCCTACTCTTTAACTGTAAGTTTAATAGAGTGATCGACCAATTTGAAAATGAAATTTGATTTAAACCAGGTCAGTTCGAGTACAGCCGGTATCCTCCCCACAGATATGAAGACCCACCCCACCCGGTGTAATGAACAAGGATGCTTCTATCTGGGATTAAGAGTCATTCTTTTGTATATGAGAAAATGTGGATAGAAGGCAGGTCCACATGAGATTATTGATTTTCTATTTATGATGTAAGCAATGTTTCAAGTTAATGATCAAATTATAACTTCATTCTAGAAAAATAAACAAATAAATAATTACAGGAAACTGTCATTCCTTGCCAGGAATTGAACACTGATGACCTATAATCTTAATACTACTACAGAACACTTACCAAGGAATTAACAGTTTCTTCATGGTCATATGATGGTGTTCCTGGTGAGCTCCCAGGATATTGGATGCATGCCCTTGCATATTTATCTGCCTTAACCTTTTCAAGAAGAAAATCATTAACAACTGCACACCCCAAATACTATCATAAAGCAGCACCTTGGTTGAATTTGAAGATATTATC
The DNA here is from genome assembly GCA_015708895.1 of Populus ilicifolia. Classification (NCBI taxonomy): domain Eukaryota; kingdom Viridiplantae; phylum Streptophyta; class Magnoliopsida; order Malpighiales; family Salicaceae; genus Populus; species Populus ilicifolia. Next base: position 291,277 of record SRLM01000236.1, on the reverse strand, counting down.
TACACAAATGTGGAAAATAACAGAGAAAAACACTGCAAAATTCAAACCTTTCGTCCTAAAAACGAAATCAATCTATTGACTGTGCATAAACACAATAGCTGCAATAATGTTCAACATGTAAAATGATCTATAATCTAATTCTATTAAGAGATATACTAGAAATTAAATAAAGAACCCTACAATTTGAGCAGCATTGATTTTAGTAATCTCAGGATGAATCTGATTTTATACTAACATTGAATATTCTAATTAAGATGGAAAATCACATAGAACTAGCAAATGAATTACTGGAGAACCTTAATGCTCATTTATGCAACCAAAGTCCGCATTCGTAAGACTGTCCCATACACTAGAAAGCAGGGAAATTGTACATGCAAAAACTTTAGGTTTCATTTCAACCGCAATAGAAAAAAAAAATCTTCAAAACATCAACTCAGAATATAAGAAATTGAATAAAAGCACTTAAAATCACTAAAACATGGAAAACTTTTCAGGTTAATACCTCAGCAAGATCCTCTGCAAGGTATTGCAATTGACCTGTAAGGGAAGTGACCTGCTTCTGAAGAGTTGGAATGAGTTGTTTGGCTTGCATCAATTCTGATCCTTGCTGCTCCAGTAACTCTTGAAGTTGAGAATTCATTGTATCAGGAAAAAGTATTGAACTTTTTAATGACCTCATCTCTTGTCTTTGATTCAAGCACAAATCTTTCAACTTCTCAACCTACAAACCAAATAACAAAAGCACCAGTAAATACAAAAACCAAAACCCAAAAAGGAAAAAAAATCAACAAAAACATTGAACTGCACTTACTTCCTCGTTCTTTTCTTCAAGCATCAACTTAAGCTTATGAATCTCCAACTCTTGTTCTTTATTAGCACTCAAAAGCTCTCTCTCACTCCGCAAAACCATAGCTAAAGTCCTTGTATTACTATTCACTTTTGCCTCCGTCAACGCCTTCACTCCCTTCACCTCCTTCTTATTTTCCTTCCCGAATAATTTCTTCTGCAACCCCATAAAAGCAGTCCCTTTCCTTGCAGTTTTTTTCAAGTCCTCAGCTATTAAATCCGATGGAATCACCAACCCCACACCCTTACTTGATGACCCTTTACTCGACGTGGAAGAAACTGATTTCTTCTCCATGAATTTCTTCACCATTGTGCTTAAATTGTGATCATTTCCATTGTTTTCTACCTTGACTTCTGACAAATATGCTGGTTTGGACTTGATTATTGCGCGTGAAGTTGAGTGTTTGTAGCTTAGTTCAGTGGATGAAGATGGGTCTGAGAAGTAAGAGGAATTTGAGGACCTTGAATCGTATGAATTGTAGCGGGAAGCCATTAAAGATTGATTCTTTAGGACAAGGAGAGAAGGAGGGGAAGAACAAGTTAAGAGGACACCAAGAAAGGTGGGGTTTTTGTTGTGTCTGAAAGGTCAAGGACAGATGGCAAAGTGGGCGTGATTGAGTGAGAGCCGCTGTCTGAATTCAAATTTTTGTCTTGGCTTCGAAAGCGCGGGATGTTTTAATGCTAAGAAATAGTAGTAAAATTCAACTCTAATACGATGTTAGTTGAATGAATTATTTACAATTTTGAGTAGAGATCACCAATATTAATAGAATTTTTTTTTCAGTTAAAAAATATTTTTAAAAAAACTCTTTAAATTAAATGTTTTATATTTTTTTTTATTTTAATGTGTTGATGTCAAAAATATATTTTAAATATGTGTTTGATATTGTAGCTAAAGTTTTCTTAAAGTATTTTTTACTCAAAAATATATTAAAATTATTTTTTAAAATATTTATTTTATTTTAACATTAATATATCAAAAATATTGAAAAACATTAGAAATAACAGTAAATTAAAACTTTTTCAAGTTAAATAAATTTTTAAAAGGCACTCAAAAATAAAAATTATTATAATTTCTAATACTCATTTAATCCTTTTTATTAATTCAATCAACTCAAGTTAATTTAAGATGACATATTAATATAAAGTGATTAAATCATAATTTAATTAATATTAATTTTTTCTTTATAGTTTGATTTTTTAAATAAAAAATATAAAAAAAACTCATCAACCATGTAAAATTATGTCTTTTACATATACACGTATATATACAATCTTAGAAACATAATTTAAGATGGTTGATGGGTTTTTTTATTATATTCTTTCTTAATTAAATTTTAATCATTGAAATAATAATTTTCATTTTAAACTTTTCTTTTATTATAAAAAATAGATAATTAGTATTTTATAACATTTTTTATGTTATTTTTTAAACCTCCAAAACAAACTAATTTTCATCGCAACTAGTTTAAACATAAATGATTATATTTAAGACATAATCAAAAGAGATCAGGTTTTACTATGTTAAAATTGTTACAAAAATATTTTTTTTTAAAAAAAAATGAAAACATATTTGAATCTCTTGATTTTTAATAAAGAGTAATCTGTTATGGTTTTGATTCTCATGTTTGAATATTCAAGTACATGTTGGAGAAAATATGAGATTATTGTCGCATGCCAACTAAAAAGGTTGAAAAATACAAGGAATCTGAGTTTAGAATAAACTATATGTATGAAGGAAGGATTAAGGGACTTGTCTTGGTGAACTAATGAAAGAAAGAAAGGGACACCCTTGGCTCAAAACTACTTGGCATTTTTTCTTCTTTCTTTTAGAAAATGCAAGGGCTTTAATGTGTTTGGAGTGTGCTCAATCATTACAATACATTACAATATGATTATGGTAGAGGCTATAGGCCTTTAATTCTATTGTTTTTGTGGTGTTTGTATGAATATATAGTTATAAAACTAATTAAAAAAATTAGGTTTTTTATTTTATTTTTTATATTAACACCTCAACCTAATTAAAAAGCTATTAAAATATAATTTGAAGCTATAATTTTTTTTTTAAAATATGGATGGATCACAATGTGAAATAAAACTAAAATGATAGAGTAAATTCGCAAGGTAAAGCTAGATATTTGCCACACCAAATGATACACCAGGACATAACCTCTTTCCAGCTTTAAATGATATGCATGCATATTACCTCTAAAATCAAAGGAATTGCCATTGAACCTTTCAGGGATGAAGTATTCATCATCATGCCAATGTTCATGATCTCTCATTGTAGCCCAGGCATTGACCACGACTTTGGTTATGGCAGATATTATATGCCCTTCAATCTCGCATATTTCTCCTCTTTATATTGGAAGCAACGTCAAGGGGGCTGGAGAGGGTGTAGCCTCATAGTTTCCATGATCACTGACTTCAAGTAATTTAGTTCCTGAATGTCTACCTCTGTAATTGTTTTCTTGCCTTTGAGGGCTTCTCTTATCCCAACCTGTGCTTTCTTTCCGACTCGTGGATTTTTCATGATTTCTTTCATAGCCCATTCTATGAACTCCAGTACCTGCAAAGGCAATATCAATGGTCCTGGATGTTAAGATTCTAGAGGCAAAGACAACATCGTGCGTCTTCAAAACCTCTTCAGCCATCTTTGGCAATGAATGAAAAATTTGCGGTCTGGCTGTGATAACCTAACCGAGCCCATTCGATCCAGCATGCAAGCAATGAATTTATTACCAAATAATTTAATATTAAAAAAAGAGATAATTTATTCATTTTTAAAATTAGTAACAAAATCCAGTAAATAAAAGATAATAATTGAGTCCAATTCTAAAATAAAGAAGTGTTAAATAACAAAACTAAAAGAACAAGAGCTTAGAAAAAAACAAAACATGGCATGCAAGCTCGAGTAAGTCTTTAATATCCAGGTTAAATCCTACACTCGTAACTTGTAAATTTTAAATCTAAATTCAATTATAAAGCTAAAATTTTCAACTAATTTAATGTTAAATGATAAAATAAAAAAATATCAATTTAAAATTTTTTCAAAGTAAAAAAAATAATAAAAAAAATAAAAATCAAATTTAATAAGAAAAAGAATCAAAAGAGGATGAAATAAAATAAAATAAAAATTAATTTAAAAAATTTATTAAATAAAAAAATAATAATAATAAATGATGATCAAATCTAATAAATAAATAAATTAAAGAATGATAAATTTAAAAAATATATTTTAATTTTATAAATTATTTAAAAAAATTAATAAAAAAAAATTAAATTTGAAAAAAAAATGGAATGGTTATTAAAAAGCAAGACACTAAAATCAAGGGAAAAAAAAAAGAGAAAGAAAGAAATACCTCTGACACTAAATTGAAGGCCTATTAGCCACATGTGTCTCCTAGTAATTGGAGCGTAAATAAAAAGAATTGAATACAGCCACTGGACACCATCACATGTGTTATCTAAAAGGTATTGATGATTTTTATAGGTGTGTATCAATCATTTTTTAAATAATATTTAATATTTATTAAATTAATAAATTGTTTTTACTCAACTTAATTATAGCAAAAAAACCAAGTTAAAAATACAAAAAACTCATGGACTACAACAGAAAATTATTTTTTTTAAGGATAATTAAGTTATTTTACTATAACAAAAAATTAAAAAAAAATATTATCCAAATCAATTTGATTACAATGTACCGTGCAGAAAAAAATGCTATTTACTCGTATAACTATTTTTTGATCCCTTTTTATTTTTATTTATATTTTTTTATTTTTGTCAATAAATAGCAAAAGATCTCAAGCTCGTAGTGGTTCAACACAGATTATTCTAAGCTGTTTTTCTAACATTTATGCAAGGATGACAAGTAAAGGATTTCAGCCAGTTTCAATGGATTTTACCAATTGCTTTATTTGATAAATAATAAATAAAAAGTGAATATTCTCATATTCGATCGAAAACATTCCTCTCTCTCTCTCTCTCTCTATATATATATATATATATGTATCTTATGCTAAATAATATATAACATGTATATCTGAATAAATATTCAAAATTTAATAAATAAAATATGATTTTTTTAAAAAATTAATTTATTAAATAACGAATAGAATAGGAATATATATATCTAAAACCACATTTGGATTATGAACAAAAAAGTTTTTACCAAACTATAAAAGGCCCACACTTTTAAATTCATCAGAGCAATCTCTATCCAAGATCCTCAAAGTTGAACACCAACCCCTTTGTGTTATCTCAATTTTGGTGCCAACCCACAATTGCCCCTTGTGTAAATCATCATTAGATATTCATTTCCACTGCTAATTTTGGATGTTCGCCCCCTTTTTGAGGTGGCCACTGTTAGGTTTTATCTGAGTATACACATACAGGTACTCGTGAGCTTACTCAGTTACAAAGAGACATGGGTCGTTCTCGTGGGAATTTTCACTCTACTGATGAAGACCCTACTCAGAGGTTTTTTTTTTTTTTTTTGAAGGTGTTTGCTTTCGTGGTTTTTGATTTAATATTTAGCTTACTTGTTTTTTGCTTTTGTTGTGTGTGTTTTGTACTGTTAATTAGTGGGATGGAAAATGCATTGATAGGATTTAGTAATGTTGAATGTGTTTGTGCATGATTGAAGGTAATTAGTGTAGATAGTTACTAGTTTCTTTTGTTTATGTGATTACTGATTGTCAATTTTGGCTGCATGAATGTAGTATAACCCGAATTTTGTTGTTGGCATTGCAGATCAAGAAGGAAAAAGAATGCTGCAAGTGGAGAGAATTCGGAATCTTCATCGGCAGGTACTTTCGCATCCTCGTGGGAAATTATTATTGTTATTATTATTTTTTTATTTTTTTGAGATTTGAACTTTGACAGCAAATTGTTCATGATTACCTGCATTACCATATAAGAGAAAATCATGTTGCAGAATTGTTTCATCTAAGGCATTGCTTCTTGAGCTGTGACTAGCATAGAAAAATACAAGTGGTTCCTATTCTGAACAGTGAAATCTACAGAAGTGTCTTGTAGATGTTATCTAATAGGGGCTTAAAAACTGAAATTGGTTGAGATTTTTAGTTGGTTAAGGTGATACTAAATAATATTTCAAAGATGTTGAAACAAATGATGCTTCTGTTATTACTCAAATTCTTTGTTCTTCGGTGTATTATCATGCATATGATGTCTATGCATCCTGTGGATGTCTGATTCTGTTCGCCTGCACATTCTTATGAATTTTTTCTTCATTTTCCTCTTTACTTTTTAATGCGATCAGGCCAAGGAAGTAGTGATGGTAAAAGGGCATTATACCATTGCAATTATTGCAACAAAGACATAACAGGGAAGACCCGTATCAAATGTGCTGTGTGCCCTGATTTTGACTTATGTGTAGAGTGCTTCTCTGTAGGAGCTGAGGTTACACCTCATAAAAGCAATCACCCTTACAGGGTTATGGTCAGTGCTTCTCCTTCTAACAACTTGCTAACTTGATATTTTGCTTGCTTCTGTTCATTATTGTTCTTTTAATATTGCATCGAGCTTGTCCCTGTATCAGTGTGGGAATCTACTGGTTTGTTTGATGAAAAATGCAGGAAATTTTGGCTTTCCAGTTCATCTCTATTTAGAATTTGATTATTGTATTATACTTGAACTGTTCTTTCTCATGCTAGCAAATGGTCACTTCTTTATTTCCTAGTTTAATTAGTTGAAATATCTACAGGTCTCAGTACCTACATGGGCATAGTGTTCAACCTATGACATTAGAACACTGACAACATGTGTTTTATTCATTTTCATTTCTACAGGATAACCTATCTTTCCCACTTATTTGCCCTGACTGGAATGCAGATGAAGAAATACTGCTTCTAGAGGTGTTTTGAGTTTTAACTTTCTTCTTTTCAATTTTTTGGAGAGTTTTTTTTTTTATTATTATTTCTTTAGTTGATGATTGGGAACATAATTCTAAATTGTCTTTTGTTCTATAGGGAATTGAAATGTATGGATTGGGGAATTGGGCAGAAGTTGCTGAGCATGTGGGGACAAAGAATAAAGAAACATGTATCGAACACTATGATAGCGTATACACGCAATCCCAGTTCTTCCCTCTCCCAGTATGTTATAGAAAACTCTTCTCTTTTCAAGATGATTTTTAATTTACTTTGAAGTAAATAGAATTGAATGTTTTCCTTCTTTCCAGGACATGTCTCATGTTGTTGGGAAAAATAGAAAGGAGCTTCTTGCTATGGCCAAGGGACATAGTGAGGACAAAAAAGGTTTGTGTTAATGCCTACCATTATATATCCCTTCTTCTAGATGTTTTTCCTTTTCTTTTTATTGCTGGGCCCTTGGTGGAATGCTACTTTAGTTTCCGCTTGGTGAGAGGCCCCAATTGTGACCCCCAGTATTGGGTATAGAATTTTTCCTTCTAACTGTGGCCTTTGAAATAAATGGTGCAGGGTGCTGTAGTGTGCCTTAGTTTCAACTTGTTTGTTTTCTAGCATAAAAGCTATAGGTTTTCTGCATAATTATGAAGCAAAACCTGCTTCAGCGGTGTACTGGCCATTCATGGTCATTTTCCTTACTTATAATTGCTACTCTTTGCTGCGCTGTGCCATTTCACGAAGAAATTTTTATCATATACTTGGTATGATTTATAGGTACTTCTATGCTTGGGGAGCATACTTTGAAGGAAGAATCTCCATTTTCTCCTTCAAGAGTCAAGTACGGTTATCATTTTTCTCTGTGAATGCAGTTTCTCTTGTTACCTTCTATTAAGCATGCTTGTGCCAATTTCCTTGATTAATTTAGGGTCGAAGAAATGCATAAAGTAGGTTCCTCTGGCCGATTATCTACATTAAATTCAGGTGATTTAAATAATATTCTCAAATAGCTAGATGTTTTATGAACTGAAATAATCTCATTGCTGCAATTGATCTTTGTTTTTTGAACCTTCAGAGGTAGAAACTGTGAGCCATCCTAATAGCGCAAATTCTGCAGCAACAGCTGCTAATAAGAAGGCATCAAGCATGGCCCGAATTAAAGATGGACCCGGTGTTAAGGTGGAAGGTCTGATACATGATTTTTCTTATCCAGATTGCTTTTATAGATGGTCATTTTCCGTGTTTGTCATTGTCCTCTATATGCTTGATGGTTTGGAATATGAGCCTTGTCATCTCATGAGTAATTGAAATTGATGAGATTTGGATGTTCTTGCTTATTGAAATTGTTTGCTTCCATGCTTCTAGTTTGTAGGGTACTACTATAATACTGTCTGCTTGACGTATGAACAATTTGGTTGGGGAACAGTTAGTCATCACCTTTATTCTGGTGGCAGATCCTCAAGAGGACCGAAATTTCAAGGGGAAGATACCAAGTTCCTCAGGGAGTGAGGGTCCTTCATTAATGGAGTTGAGTGGTTATAATCCCAAGAGGCAGGAGTTTGATCCTGAATATGACAATGATGCCGAGCAGTTGCTGGCTGAGATGGAATTTAAAGATAATGACACTGAGGAGGAGCGTGAGCTGAAGTTGCGAGTGTTGTGTATATATTCAAGGAGGTAAGTTGTCAACAAATTGACTTAGTATGTTATAGACTGAACTTACTTTGGTAAATTATGCTTGTTCACATGGTAGGACTAGGGAGCAATGCATGCAGGCATAATTGACGTAATTTATTGGTGTACTATGCATGATTTTGTTAATAGATATCCCACCAGGTTACTTGCTTATACCAAATATTTCTCTTAACTCTTTCAAATTCAGTCAAATAATTATATGACCTGGCTGGATATTGACAGGCTTGATGAGAGAAAGCGCAGAAAAGATTTCATTCTTGAAAGAAATCTACTACATCCAAGTCCTTTCGAAAAGGACTTGACTCCAGAAGAGAGGGCATTATGTCGGCGTTTTGACCCTTTCATGCGTTTTCATTCCAAGGAAGAGCATGAAGAATTGCTTCAGGCTGTTGTCAAGGAGCACCGTATGCTGAAAAGGATCAAAGAGCTGAAGGTATACGATTCATGCTGAAAATGCACTTTTATAATTACTCGATTCCCTTAGTCTCTTGAGGTAAATAATATAGGCTGCTATTTCCTGTATAAACAGAATTTAAAGGACACTGATTTGAACAGTCGCAACTAATATTCCAAACTACACACACATATTTATTACTCTCCTAACATATTTTTAAAATGTGCAAAACATGCATTTCTGTATGAGAATGCTTAATATGCTTTATTGTTTATTAAGTTGCTGTAACTATGCAGGAAGCCCAAGCAGCTGGTTGCCGCACTGCAGCTGAGGCATACAGGTATCTTGAGCACAAGAGAAAAATAGAAGCTGAGGAAACTTCCAGGAGACTAAAAGACAATGCTCAGATTGGTCCTAGCAGTCATGGTGCTCCCAATGTATTCATGACTCCAGACTCTGTTGGGAAGGATTCAAGCACCAGACCTGCAGGACAGGGCTCTTCTGGCTATGTCAATGATTTGGACATAATGGGCTTTTATGAAACGCAGCTACTGTCTGAAACTGTAAGTGTCAAATCTCTTGTTTGTGGCTTTTCTTCGTCAACATTTGTAAGCAATGTCTGTTCTGCTTCATTGTTGTGCTCCCATGACAGACACCTTATTGTTGACTGTTCATCATTCCATAAGTTTAAACGGTAAAAGAACTGTCCAACATTGTCATGTCCTTCCCTGAGGCTTCCTTGTGGATTCCAAAGCATGATGTCTTTTAAATTGCCATTGATGTTGCTATCTTTAATTTGTCCGCAGGAAAAACAGCTATGCTGCGAGATTCACCTACCTCCACCTGTCTACCTCAAGATGCAGGAGGTTATGACCAAAGAGATCTTCAGCGGTAACATCACTAAGAAATCAGATGCTCACCCCTTGTTCAAGATTGAAGCAAGCAAAGTTGATGGGGTGTATGATATGCTTGTGAAGAAGGGGATTGCTCAACCTTGATGCTAGCCAATTCTTGATCTTAATTTCCTTTAATTATGCAGTGTTCACGTTCTTTCAAAGAAATAAAATATGCTTTACCTCGTTAGTCTTTCCAAGTTTCTGTACTTGCATAAACTTCGCCCGTGCACATGTACCATGCAGGAGTAGAGTATTCATGGAGGTGCATTCCATTCTGAATGGGAAAACTATACCCGTTGCTGCTTAATTCATTATATCATTTGCGGGTTATGATACCACTTCGCTTTGTTATTTTCAACGCAGGTGCATGTTCAGAGTTCCAAACAAGCTCTTAAACTAGGTCTCTTTTTTTCCTTAATGAAAAGAATATATATATATATATATATATATATATATATTGTGGACACTAAGATGATTTTAGAATGTACTCTTCGAATGGGTCTACTCTATTAAAAAAGATTTAATAAATTCTCTGAAGCCACTGTCCAAATGAATCCAACTATTCATGAGCAAACTCCAAAAGGCTTTGAAAGTTGTACCTAGGAGTGGCCCAAATGCTGTCACTTCTCTTGCCTTCCAATTAGGAAAGGACGATGGCAGGTAGAAATAACAACTGCTAAGACATTTTATTTCTTTCTCCGTACAAAAACAACCTTGCAGCCTTTACAGTTAAAACTTGAAACTAAACTGTAAAAATACGCCTCGACCAAAATGCAGACGCGTACTGTAACATAAGCCTATAAGACACAAAAGGGCAGTCTTAAGTTGCACATACACCATCGTTCACTGGCATACACCACCCAGTGCAGACCAAAACACAAACTATTACAGACTATCCTAAGATTGAACTGACACCGAAACATAAACTATTCTATGATTGAGCCGAGCTACTGTCTAGCTTAACTTGATCCCTTCAAAGTTCTAAACCAAACATCCTCTGACAACAAGTTGATTTCGGTAAAAGTTGGTTTGCATTCCTATAATCCTGTCAATTCTCTTTAAGTTAGAGAAACTTGCAAGTCTTCGGATACACAGCTTGGATTCTCTATCTTTATATACAGGAAGCCATCTAACCACCTTCAAGATGCCTTCAGAGTTAAAACTTAGTCTAACTACGCCATCTATTATTCATGCAACTTGGTTGATCATTTCTAAAGCTTTCGCTGCTTCACTTGTCTTGTTAACAGATTTAAGATCATCCTCCAATAGCAACCCAGTGTTATTCCGAGCATTCTCTTCACCACCACCATCAGCAGCAATGTTCGCTTTCTCCTCACCATCACAATCACCACTAACATAATCATTATCAACACCTCCAGGTATTTTTAGCTCATCCTTCTCATTTACATCAGGCCTATGTCTCAAATAGACCTCCTTTACATTTTTGAGGTCATAAGACACAACTGAACCAGGTAAGGGTTCATCTTCTTCAATAGCTTCAAGTCTGGAAGTTTTGACAACTTCGTGCTCCAGTGATGCAGCACTATCACGCCCTTGTGCCTGGAGCTTGATGCTTGAAATGGCATCTGAGGATAGATGATTGAGTATATCAGGCTTTGCCATTACATCAACCCATTTGTTATCAACCCAATCTCTGGAACTTCTCGTATTCTTCCTTGGGACAGCCAGGAACTTGCCTTCACCTAATTACATCATTAACTATGGTTATTAACAAGCATAATTAATATGCATGAGCGAATGCATCTCATGCCAGATGGTCAATGTGATTAAAAAAAGAATGGAAAAGAATATTGCTGTATGGTAGCATACCAGGGAGGTAAACTTGTAGACAGTCACCTCCAGAGATGTCTACTCCCACTGCAATGCCTTCCCACCACCCATCACTCCACCATGCATCAATTGGTGTTCCAACCTCAAAAACATTTTCAGCAGAATGATTCTGAGGATGTGGCCGGATTGTCTGGCGCCCAAAACATCTCATGCCAAGTTTATCAGGAGCAGCCACTCTAGAAGAAGGGACCCATTCCTAGACAAAAAAAATAAATAAATCCAAAAATCAATCCCATTGCAGGTTAGATTTGAAGAGAATGGGAAAATGTTACACATGCGCATGTCCACATTGGAGTCACCAAATGATTTTTATGACCAAGTAATGCACCCCAATATGGTTTTACTAAAGAATCAAAATGTTTTTTGATCACTCTAAGGTGATCATTCCGAGGCAAGGGTGAAATGTAAAGTTCTGATAATTTGAGGAAGTGGATTCAAATATCAAACATACAACCTCTTCTATAGAGGGAGAGCATGGAATTAGGCAATTTCATGATCCTACCAGATGTTTGCCCTAGCACCACCAAAATTCAGTTATTATGAGTATAAAAAAGGAGATCCCAGGAGAATTTGCAAACCTCTAGATTTCCAGATCCCTCCACATCCTGGATATCTTCATATTGGACTTTCAGATGCTTCTGAGTGGCCTGCAAGACCTTACATCTAAACCAGCAGCCTCGAACGCCACTATCTTGGCAGAGCAGCTCTATCTTTTCATTCACTTTGAAAGGAGCAGAACATTTGAAATGGGGCATAACAAATTCAATGCCCATGGTTTTCTTTGATAACCGTAGCTTCAGTTTTGGGTATCCTGATTTACATTTTGTTATCAGGTTTCCACAGCCCCAATTTCTGAGATCTGATCTACTCTCCAGTCTGTCTTGCTCCTTGGAAGTTCTATTTCTCTTGCTACCCACTCTGGTACAGTTATCATGGGTCAATTCTTCATCATCTTCCTTGTATTGATTATGGTACCTAACCTTTTGGTCAGGGACAATAGATCCATCCAAAGTAGAGAGAATTGCTTGATTAGAGTATCCATGCAATTTAGTAAGAGCAAATGGCTTGATCTTGTTGTTTTTAAACTGCCTAAAGCACATGTGGACACCACGCGTTGATGCATGTGGAACAACAGCCACGCATTTATCATAATGCCTGGGTGTCAATACTGTTGCCGTACAATCAATGTACTCAGCATTGATCACTTGGACATTAGGTGTGATAAAAACTTCTTGGGGGTGTGGATTCAGTTGAGGAATTACACCCTTGACTTCCTGGTTGTGGTGAAACCATCGCACCTTTACCTTTTTCTGCCCCTTCTTGTCTTCATACATATCTTCCAGGTATCCAAGGTAGCGGCTTTTTTCTTCAGCCATTATGAAAACAAAGGAATGGACCTAACCACCAATTTTATTTTTTTTAAAAAAAAAAAAGTTAATAGTAATGATCATAATTAATAAGGTTAAGGTTGTGCATGGAATGAATAAAAGCAACACCAGTCAACAAAGACAATTTTGCAACTAGATAAAGAAACAACTAGTCAATGTGTTAACACTTACAGTTATGGTAGTCCCATTCCTAAAAAAGGCTGGGTAGTGCCTGAGTTCTTTAGCACATATCCATGCAGCACCAGACCACTTAATGTGTGGATTCGGAACCTTCAATTTGCTTCGAGCCTGAATTTGAAGCGACAGAGTTAAATCAATGACCAAAAAGGATATTATGAAGTCTAGAAAGTATACATAAAAACTACAATGTATTGATACCATCCGAACTGGTAAATAGGTTTTAGAAGAACACAATCCAGTCATTGATGCTCCAAGTGAGCCTGAACCTTGAGCTGACCCATTTATCTGTGCATCTGCCATAAGATATTTTAGTATTTCTCATAAAATTCTGGTCCAACAGTTGAAAGGGAGCATCACTCCAAAGAAAATTTATAAAACTCTTCGTGGCCTTTGGCAAAAATTAAAATAACTAGATTTATGCAAGATGTAAAGGAAGAAAAATGTACTTAGAGGACCATTTGTAGATCAAAGACTTACAACTGAGAATGGTTTTTGGTGACTTGGACATCAAAACTAGTGAAAAAAAGACTGGCATGAATCAAGCATGATACCAAATTACAAAAATCATTATAATACAAAAATCATGTATAGCATATGAGAGGCTGCCTATCCTTATGCCTTTTCCACACATTTTCCTTTACCCTTTTCAAGTATACCAAATTACTAGATGAAGTAACAAAGATCACAAACTCATACCCATAATTCTGGCATCTGGTTTTTTGTCTAGCATCTCATCATTAAATCTAGGATGCATATGTGCATTGCTCACAAACAATTTAAATGTAATTATATTGGAAGTTTCCTAGAATACTACTCTTCAATGAGAGGAAACTATTAACTTCACGACAAATCATGCAATTTTGTATTTTGTCTATGTGAGTGAGTTCTCACACATAGGGTTAAATGTCTAAGCAAGTGTGCAACAAAATTCAAAACACAGTTTTGGATTTGTGATTGAAAGAAAAGCATGATACCCACCCTGTTGTAGTGGTGGAGCATGGTCTTTGGTGGCTACAATATTGTCTGTATCAATAGATAAACTAAGCACATGTTTCATATGCTCCAGTACAGTATAAAATGCAAGATCAGCTCACAATCACAGGGTCCAAATGACTAACGAATATTTTGGCATAACTAGTTTTCCACCTTAAGAAACTGAGTTGCAATATATGCAATTTAAAACTCCAAAAATGGCAATGCTTGACCAACTCCGATAACACAGAAATACAGCAAGGACATAATCCAATGATTTAACACAAATGTTCATATGAAATTCAAATCAGAATTCAGTGCAAATAGTAAAGCAGAATATCACAAGCAATTTACTCCTAAAGCTCTATGACACACTCCAAACTGGATTGGTGAGGCAATGTGTTTACTGTACTGACAAATACAACTACAAAATAAGAACTGCAATTCTTCAATATCATTCCATATAAACCAATGAAATTAAAACCAATAACTTGTAACACATAAAGCACATACTCGAAACATGTAGAGGGGATCCTTCATTTGATACCATCGATGTCAACCAGTCCACAACTTCTCGCCGGGCTCTCCATTTCGTTGATGCATTGATGGACTCGTTGGACCCATAGGCTTCCAAGAACTCGTCGGAAACTACATATGTCATGTGCCTTATGCTTCTCTCAGTCCCTATAACAGCAAGAACTAGATCTCCAAACGTATCCTTTAAGTGATAGTGAACCACACGGCTACCACGTTCATGGCATATAATATGCTCCTCCCACGCTACAAAAGCATCATCATTTGCAGACATACTGATCACCTCCCCAAAAGAGCTCAAAATCTCAAATTTATGGTTTCGATCAACATTTTTTCCTGAAATTCACCAACTCAAGCAATAAACCTTTGATACTAAATAAACTAACCTGGTTCATAAAATCCTGACGGACACCCAAAGAACTTAAAAAAACAGTTACGTACAACAAACATTAACAAAAAATAAACCAAACCCGTTTGAGAAAAAACTCACCTTTGCTTGAAAATCTCCCGCAAGACACAAACTTTATCCAAACTATCCTCTCTATCAAGCAAACAGACAGCAGCCAGCAACTAGGTTGCAAGTAAAACAGCCTGAAAGAGAATAAAAAGACTATTTGGCTTTAAACCCTAACAAAGAGGGTCTAACTCAGCTTGAGAGGCTTCATAGAGCTTAGGGTCAGGGCCATCAATGAGGCACCAACAAAGAAGCCAAAAAGAGGGACTGGTGAGTTCAAGATTGAGATGCATAGACATAAAAAGAAAAGGGTAAATGGGCTCCAATTGTTGAGAGTTGAGAGTGCAAAGAAATTGTGATAAAATGGGTTTATGCTGACAATAAATGAAGAGAAATTTATGGTGTTGTTTTTGTTGAAAAAAGTCAAATACTTTTTGTTTTTTAATGAAAGTGTTAAAACCTAAATCCCCTAGAAATGTCTAATTGAGCAAATGATAATTTAGGGTTTCAAAATCATAGCTCCTTGATGGTCTAGCAAAAGTTGGCTGTTTAATTTTTTATTTTAAGAAAATAATTACCTTTTTTTCTTAATTTGATCAGAAAGAATGGATGTTTTTAAAAAATAATTAAAAATTTTCTTGAAAAATTAATATTAATATAGGAACTAACTTACAAAAACATGACAATATAAGGACTCAATAATTGAGTTTTTTAAATAAAAATTTTAGCTAAATATTTCACTAACATTCAAATAATAATTTAATCTTTTTTTATCCTTTAAAATTCCCTTAATATTTTAATTAATATTATTAATTATGACCCCCAGTGATTTAGCTAGGGTGGTAGAGTTGGAGCAGGGATTCAAATTTAGTAATATTTTAGTTTGTAAATATATATTAAAATAATAATATTTTTTAATTTTAAAAATTATTTTTTACATTAACACTTTAAATAATCTAAAAAAATAATTTTAAACAAAAAATATTTAATTTTTTAAAAATATAGTTTTAACCATATTTTTTAAATATATCTACAAAAATATTAAACAAATTTTAACATCTTATAAATTAAAATTATCAGGCATTTTAAACTCAATTTAGCTAACTTAAGAAATTAATTCAGGATACAATCAATCTAAAATTCAACTGAGATTGAATTTTAAAAAAATCAAGTACATCCAAATTCACTGTTGATTTAGATTAGGAGTGAAAACTAATTTTAATTTTTTTTCAAAATAATATTTTTTAAAATAAAATAAAAACAACAAACTAATTTTTATAACAAGGGAGGTTTAATAACTTTATCAATAAACTATTAATAATTGAACATGGTTACCAATTTTTGGAGGCATGATGGGTCCCCTTGCCTTAAATGACAAATACACGAATAGGTTCTCTGGGTGTGGAAACCTCTAAGCATCCACTTTGAACTCGTATCCCTGCATTCTGTCCACAAGGGATAACATGTTGGAGATAAGGTGCGTGCATAAATAAATAAATAAATACAGCCACACACCACAGAATTCCCATATGTACTACCGATTTAAGCATAAAAAATAAACAGCATTTTTGTTTTAAAAATATATTTTTTGAAAAAAATTATGTTATTTTTTTGGTAATTTCAAAAATAATTTTTTAATATATTTATAAATAAAAAATATTTTAAAAATAACCATTATAATTTTTTTACGCAGTTAAAAATTATAAGATATCAATTTCACCTCCTATCTAAAATGCACTAATATCAAGCAGCCAACTTCATTTTCTCCCTTGAAAGCCACATCAAATCTGAAGTTTGGTTAAGATATATCTCATCAGCCATATCTAACGAGAGTTGTTAAAGTTTTATATAATTATTAATTTTAAAATTTATAAAATTAATTAAAATATATAAAAACTAATCTGAATACCAACATTAATCTAAAACATACAAGAAGAAGAAGAAGCCCAAAAAATGCTCTAGCGTGTCCCACGAGAAATTGTGTGCAACCAAGCACATAGAAAAGCCACCACTGCTTGAATTCACACCTATAAAACAAGGAACCTCAAGAAATGATTTTCCTCGAGTTTAATTTCCCATATGAGCATTCAAGGTTTCTTGTTTTGGGAGCTTTATATATCTTTTGGGTTTATGTGGTTTCTGAAGGCCATGGATGATGAGAAGGTATTAGCTTTAGGTCCTGATGAAGAAGGGCAGTATTAATGGAAGGGTTTTGGGACAATGTGATGAAGAGTACGCACAGGTGCTGTTTACACAATCTTCCCGGCCCCTAGGGGAATTGTTTGCACAATCTTCTCGTTTTGGGGTAGTTTCTCAAGTGCTTTCTGTCATGCTTGGCGTCTCTGATTTTAACCATGATTATGACAAATTTTCCCTTTTGTTAAATCTATATGAAGATGAGAAGATCTCTGATCTGACTTCAAGAATTAAGACCATGAGTAAACTGTGGACACATTCATATTGCAAGTGCTCGCCTTATCTTCTCAAGCAGTACCATAGGCATTCTTTTATGGGTGTTCATGGTCAAGGCTCGGACCTAGCCTGTGATTGCCTTATCTTCACATTGATATCAGGCCACTAGAAATTGGGTGAAAAAGTGCAAGACCAATTTAGTTTCTGCTAAAGCTTTGTTGAAGCCTGATGATAACAATGGAGCCTCAGAAGAGAGCCCATCGAGAAAACACAACTCTCAGGTCAAAACTCTACAGGCTGCACTCAGGCTTTACATATAGCAGAAGACCTGTAACTTGTCCCTGCTTCAGTACTTCAGTAAACATTAGCCTCAAATCAGAGACTCAACCATAAGAACAAAAATGGAGACGATACAATTTTTATCAGTACGAACAAAGACATAAAAGTTGGGGTTTTATTGGAGCAGGGAAAATCGAACAGAACATTGCAAAGGGAGTTGTCCAATCCAGGGTGTTGCAGCCTTCTCTTCGTATCTCTAATCCTGCTCGTCATTTCACTACTTATCTTTCGATGTCGAAACTATCCCTCGTCGAAATAAGAGTATTCGAGCCATGATACCGCTGTTGGAATTACACCTCATAGAGTCTTGGTTCCAGAACTAAATGCAAACAAGATACTACATGCAATTAGCCCTTGTTAAAGGCTCGTGCATGATTCATGAATACTGATTAAGCTGTAAATGACTTGTTTCATTATGGTTATTTTTTGGGTGCATAATCAGTGGTCAACTTAGTGGTTATTTTTTGAAATATTTTTATTTAAAAATATATTAAAATAATAAATTTAAAATTTTTATTTTAATATTATCACATCAAGTCAAGATCTGCACAGCTTTCCTAGATTAATTAGTTTTGAGGGTTGAAGATCAAATTACATGTCCAAAAAATACAAAGGAGAAGGGAAAGAAGAAGTTATGGTACTGTTCCTACCATGTTGTAAGTGTCCTCTAGAAACTTCAAAGAAGCAGCCACCAGCCACCCCCACCTCCTTTTTTCTTCCAAAGGATCTTCTTGCATTCCTTTACATTTGATGCTTGCAAAAGCACTTTTTATGATAAACTATATTTTAGTCCCTATACTTCAATAAAGTCCTCACACTTTATTATTTTCTTCATCAATTTGCTTTTATACATCGAGGCATTTCTCCGATCTGTGCTTACATTCCTAACTATAGGGTTTAAACTATAATTTACCCAACAGGAGAGGTTGGCTCACCTTGTCTTTTCTTCTCTTCTCTTCTCTTCTGCCCCTGACTCTTTTAGAGAGTTCCACTTCGTGCCCTCTGCGCATGCCATCAAGGTCGTTTTTGTAGGTCTACCAAAAATGGGGCTAGCTTGGAGATTGGTATAAATAAGGAGAGATCCTTCAATTTCATTCAACAATCAAATCATCTCGAGTACTTACCAAACCAAGACCCTAACCCTCCCTTCCAAAGTCACATACCCTTCAGACTACTGCCTCTTCCAAGAGAGCAAACTCCTACATCTTTGGCCAAGAAGAAACCTAAAGATGCAGGACCAAACTTACCAGTACCATTTCTTGAGAAGGACCTTGCATTTTCTTATCTCGGTCTCTTTATTTTCTTTGTTTCTTTGCTTCTCTTCAGGCTTTTCTTTGTATCCCAAACCGTTGATTTTATATATTAATACTGGTGTATTCTCATTTCTTAGTCATTACCTAGAGAGGAAGTATATGTTTCTCATTTGTAATGGAATCCTTGCTATCCTTGCTAAGAGTTCAGTTTCTTCTTCAAAAACTCCTGCTTCTGATGACCACTCTAATCTTGGTGATGAAAGGCAGTTATCATCAGCACCTGCGTTATCTTCTGCCAAAGCTGAGGCTACTGTTGATGATCAAGAAGTTCAGGTGGCAAGTGTTGAATCTCTAGAGGATATTGTTCTTGCAACTGAAGAGGAGGAGGAGGAGGAGCAGGAGGAGGAGACTACTTCAAGTCAAGCTTTGATTACAGAAGAAGAGGAGTACATAGAAGAAAAAAGAGAGTGCTTGGTGAAACAAGAGGACGAAGAAGGAAACGAGGAGTTGGCAAGTACTGAAGAATTGAACAGGAGAATTGAGGAATTTATAAGGAAAATGAAAGAAGAAATAAGGATTGAAGCTCAACAACAACTAATTGCAGTGTAATATATATATATATATATATATATATATATATATGCATTTTAAGTTGTTTAAAGCTTTAGTCATAGTTTTTCATGGCAAAGCTTTCATGTCCATTAGCTTTTAGTCCTTGTCAATGCTTCCCGATCTCAAATCCCTCCCTTTCACCATGTAAAAGCTGTTTCTTTCCTTGTAGTGTAATAACTTGGCCTTGTACACTCAGCTGTGGTCCTAGTCTCTTCTTCTCCACGTTAGCTAATAAATAATGAGTCCAATATCTCTCTCTCTCTCTCTATCTCTCAATTTTTTTTCCCCTTTCTATCTTGCATGAATCAAGAAGATGCTACTATTCCAAAGGGTTTAGGTAGATTTCATGACTCCCAAGCACTATGGAAAATACTAGAAAGACAAGGATGTGCATATAAAAGATGGATGTGATGTTAACAAAATAAAATATGATTACTTGCCTGAGGTATTCAATATAATTATTGATGCTTGTCAAATGATTTAAAAATTGTGGTCGGTTGTCTAGGGGGTGCAAAACAAGCTAAATGGTTGTGGAATATGTGGTAAATGCTGTCTTCATTACATTCTAGATTTTCAACAGTCCAAGCTAGAAGTATGTCGGTATAATATAATGCCATCTTTAAATCCAATCCTACAGATATTTTATTTTCTCTACGTTAAAAGGGAGATTTAGATTCATTCTATTCTATCAAAAGCAGTTCTACTTTACTCATTGCCCTAGCTGTAATAAAAAGCTGCCACGAAAAAGCACCCTAAACACAGAAATAAATAGGCTACCAGGGAAATTTTAACCGAATACTAGAGGGACTTCCACTTTTTTTACACCAGTCATTTCTTATAACCACAATCCTTAGATGAAAATGAAAATCATATATATATATATATATATATATATATATAGAGAGAGAGAGAGAGAGAGAGCGCTTCATGCTTATTTTTTTATCATTGGTAAGGCTTCGTTTTGAATATTAAATATTTCAAACCAAGCTTTCAAGTACATATGTTGTAAGATTGCTAGTAGAGTATGTATCTTGCACATCAAATTACAAAGGATGTAAGAAAGGATAAGAAAAATCTCATGAGAAATGAAAAGCAAACTTTGATATCGATAGGACTTTAATTATCAAATCATATCAGGTATGACCCGCAAAGATATGAATCTATCCCAAATTGTAAGAGAAAAAACCCAGATTGGAAATCCTATGCAAATGTCCAGAATGAGAATAGAACCTTTAATCAGCCTTTTAAGACCACACCCCTTTATTTTTTCAAAAAAATCCTCTTAATGCACCCCCAATTAGACATAAATGACAACAAATGAGCCTCAAACCACTTTCCACGTGCTTCCATCTCCTCGCTGCCAAAAGTTCCCTAATTGCAGCTTCTAACCGCCACGTGCTCATGGCCCCATAACATTAACAAGACAAAAGATTAGGGTCCGTCACTCGTGTTTATGCTTATATTTCATGAAAATAATCAGCAATCTTATCAACTTTATATGACCATGCAATAATATTATACGGTGGTAGAAGTTTGGCGAGTTGATATTTGCATTACAACAAGAAGACAATATAATGAAATTAAGAGCAGAAATGTAATGCCCTTTTGTCATCTACTACACGGTACAGTACAGAAACCGACCATTCAATAAAGTTGGCATGCTTATGTGGTTAGAACTCGGCAGCTTTCATTTCTACTCCCTCTATTTAATTTTCCTGACAAACATCGTGGCCACGGTTTGTAATCAAGAGGGACCCCTCCCTGAATAAAGATTTGAAATGAATGAACCATGTCAAATGCATACCTGCAACATGGGGGATAAATCTAGAAGGGCCTCAAAGGGAGAATGGGTTGGATTGACTGGAACTTGAACTCCATTTCCATCTGTCTGCAAACGAAGACAAGACAGCAAGTGAGAAATTATTGCCAATAATACTAGTGTCTAACAGTTTAACAATCACTCTTAAAGAAAACATTTTTTTTAAATGAAAGAATGCATGATCCTGAATGTACAAAAATCAGTACAATAATGTGAATGTGCGGATCCTTGAAATCCTACTTGAGGACACTTGTATGGTAGGCAGAGTCTTAAAAATCCTTCAGGGGAAAAAATCAAACATGGACATGGCATAGATCAATAAACTAGTGAATCATGCACACACCAATCAGCTATAACTTGTGGTTCTTGGCATTTTGCGTATGAATGTTTTCAGTAAAAGGTTGAGAGGTAGAAAAAAAGTTTCACACAGGAAAAATATCATTTAAAAAAGGATGGCAACAGTCGAAGCTTAAACCAGGAAACAATATTAGCTATCACAAAAACACACCTAATTTTCTGCATGCTTCAGTTTGTCCAGAAGCTCTGATGGGCACAAAATTTTTAGAGCAGTGATGCAAATGGAACCACAAAAAAACACAATTATACAGTTCATTATCATCTATGATGAAACCAGCTTTGACAAACTTCACCTCAACAACTAAAGCATTTGGTTCAAAATTTTGTGGCATTTAAATGGCAAAATTATAACAAGCATATTGGTAAACCAAAAATTATTTCAATTCTTCCAGGCATGAGTTTATGGGGAGCCAAGAAGATGACAAGCTGCTCTAGATGTCAATGATTTCAAAATCAACAAAGATTCTATAGCCTACATACTTGGCTACATAGATGCATATGTACATTTATGTGTGCGTAAATGGATATCTGATGCTAGCAGCACAATTGCATCCTCTGGAATTCCAAGTTATATCGAATCATATTCATAACTGTTTAAAAACCTATAGTAATTATCATATAGATCACCACAATTAAACTCGGCTCGGATAAGCCTTGTCCATCAGATTGAATAGATTATAACACAATCAAACAATACATGAAATAAAACTCTGGGATTAAATGGAGCCTTCTCAAACATCAGGCAGATAACACGATCCATCATGCACTTGTTAAAAAATTAGAAAAAATCCATAAAGTAATAAGATTTTGTTATTTTGGTGAACAAATCCATCAAAAAGTAACATGGCTCACATGCTCTTATGTTTGGGAATAAATAGATTAATATCATTTCAGTTGCTTGTGGAAGTCCTGACTACTCATAAGCAGACACTTGTATTCATTTCTCAATTTCAGATATGAATATTAATTTATATAGAAACTGTTGGCACAACCACCAACACTCTGTCGACCTATTGCACAACAAAAGGTATCAACTGCAGAAGACAGAACAAACAAGGGTAGATGTTTATGAATAACACAACAGTAAGATCAGTCCTTTATGCTTTTTCTATGAATTAATAACATAAGCAGAAATTCAGTTATTTCAACCAGTAAACTTTAAGCATCGTCATTTTTCCTATGATGTTAGTTAGGACAATTTGTAGTAGACTTTCCTAACATGAGATAGCCTATGTCTTAAAAGTGGAATATCTATTATAATATCTACACAACAACCTCTCACTGTATAATGGTGCCTGATATAAAGGAAACAATAATTGACGAAAAATAAAACTACTATCTCTTCCACATATTGGCAGATAGTTGTCGACTTCCTAACAAGCAGACTTCAAAACATTAAAAAAAGGATTGTTAAGTAATCAGCCACAAAACTATCAAATTTGATTGGGTTTACAGACAGCTAGAATTACTTAATTAATCACCAAATTGAAGAGAGAATTTACAAAGAGCTACAAATGCAGCCTCTTTTTTCTTTTCTTTTTTTGTTTTTCATCCCTTCTATCTTGTTCCCTTTGAGACTAAAGAAAGAAGATTGAAAACTACATCCTATTCCATTTGTGCACAACTGGAAATGACCACAGCGAGAGAAAGCATAGAAAATTTAGCATGTGTTCATGACAAGAACAAGCAGTTAGGCAAATGACATTAAGGTTCTTAGAAAGAAATAAAAAGCCAAGAACACGATAAGAAAAATCTCTTTTACTGTCATTCTTTTGTTTAGCAAAACACATTTTTGATAATTTATGTAGTACATCACCTTGGTTAAGTTCATTTCGGTCCGATTCATATTTTTTGCAGTCTTCCATAGTTATTCACAAAGGAAACAATGTCAACTTGTTGCATCTGAGCAACACTTCATACATCTACTTCAGGTTAGCTCTTCTTTCCAAAATTCTCTTTCTGATGAAAATAAGCAATAAAAACACCCAGACATCTTCCTGCCAATGATCATGCCGTCCCCTTGGTAAGTTACCAGACATATTTGCACCTACTGTAAATTAACTAGATGGTGAAAGTGTTAAATCCATAGCAACTCCATCACTTTCTGGCATTTTTCTAACCTCACTGATAAGTCTTTTCAGTTCCTTTGGCAGTTCCCTATGGACATAATCAGAACGCTCCTTTGTGATTGATGACTCTGTTAATAGAGTTTCAGTCAGGGATTGAAATTCTTGAAACCATCCATCATCATTAGTTTGGGTATCTTGATTATCATAGAAAACTAGAGAGCTTTCCCTTCGCCATCTGCTAAGATAATATTTTTCAGGAAGCTGAAAGTAGTTTTTCAGGATGAACACCCGAAGAGTGTGTCTGCACAACATCCCTGAAGACTCAAATTCCTTACAGGTGCAGTGAATCTGTTCATCTTCTGGTATCCATATTACAAAACGCTCAACATCCATCTTTTTGTAGTGGTGTACAAGATATGATCCATCCGACATTTCAGACAGAGCACATTGCATAGAGAGCACCAATTCATGTTGGAAATCATTGAAGGCAAAAGGTGTAAGAAAATTACGTGCATGCTCTTCAATAGGCATGCATGTTTTAGCGAGCATGTACTGCATCTCTTGACGTAGCTGGTTCTGGAAATTGGAGGAACTAGCAACCTACAAGAGCACCAACAAAAAAAATAAAAATCAACAAGACAAAAATTTCAACAAAAACCTTCCTGTTCAAGAGTTTCAAAAAAATATATGCCTTTGATATACCTGTTCAAAGAAGCTCCGTAAACATGTTTGTGCACAACAGATTGCTTTCAGAAATGACTCTACAGATTTCAAATATGCTGATGTCGCCATCCGAGCAAGAAAGTAACCTCTCATATAGGATGATGCCCAGGATGCACGAAGAGAATAGAGTAAAGCAATGTGTTTATCTGAACCAAATCCAAACATAGAAACCATCTGACTCCATCTATGTTCAAAATCATCTGCATTCTCAGCATGATACAAATCATCAAACATCGATTTAAATTCTGGATATCTAGCTCCAAGGGAAAGGAAAAACCAACTGGATATCTTGGGTTGAATATTCCATATAGATATAGCGTGTCTGGTGCTAGGTAATTCCCTTCTAACAGCATCCTTAAGCCCCAGTTCAAGGTCAGTTAGAATTGTTTGTGGACATTTTCCTTTCATAAGATGGACAAAAGCCTGTAATAAAAACAGAAAATGGTAACTGCAAGAGAAAAATACAGAGACATAAAATCAACTCATGGGATTGAATTAGTAAACCTGCAAAGCCCATGCAAAGGAACGAGCCGTCTCATCCTGCAACAGAACACAGCCAAAGAATATGGTCTTCCCATTGTTGTCAATTCCAAGCCATACCCCTAAGAGCATGCCATATGTGATAGAACGATAACTAGTGTCAAAATAAACCACATCACCAAACAAAGTGTATGCACGAACAGAGTCACCATACGACCACGCAATGTTCTCAACCTTATCATTCTCATCCGTGGTGAAATCATAAACAAAATCTCCATCCATCTCTTTGGTAACTTTGCACGCCTCAAGAAGTTCCATACTATCATTCTCTCTCTTTTCAGTGAGCAAAGCATCATTCTCTTGAACAATCTTCTTGCGATTTTGAACAAAATTCCTAACATCCCTCTCTAGAAAAGGCAATTGCCCACCTTGAATACCCTTTTCCAACTCTAACACCTTCACGATTCGATGTATTGGGAACCCAGCTTTTGAAAGCAAAAGAATCCTCTCCTGATCCGCCTCTTGAATCTTCCGATAAGCTGGAAGGAGCCTCACTTGATCATCTTCCAAAAGCTCATGATTATGCACATTGCTAAATTGCACAACAAACCATTGAGAAACCCCTTCAACAACTTCCTTTGACAAATACATTTTTGCATCGCATCCACACCGCACCGATTTCCTATCCCTATGGTGTTCTGCAGTCGACTTCTTCCTAGCCGGCGCAAACCCCGAACGATAACAAACAAAATCACGTTTATAAATACCCAATTGAGGGCTCAATCTTGACCTCTCTTTCCTAATAGAAAACCCATTTTTCCTAGCAAAATTCCCATAATACTCGAACGCATCATCATCACTCTTAAACACCATTCCTACATAAGGAGAAACCATTGAATCAGATTGAAAAGTTTCATTTTTTTCCAACTGAGATGCTACAGATGTCTCTTCAACATCTCCTTCACAAGTAACATAACATTTCCAATCCCCACATGGGCATTGCTGCCTCTTTATCCATATATTTTTCGACGGCACAGATGTCATTAATTCCACTTGAAAAACTAAAACCTATCAGTCTTTAACTGTCTCAATTGTACATAAATACTCTCTCTAAACCTTTTTCTAAGAAAGCTGGCAGCATAAACCCTTCACTGGAAAAGAAAAACAAGAATCAAAAGAAAGCACTAAACTAACTACCCGTTTTATGAAATTTCCCTGACCTTAAGGAAAAACAAAAGAACAATCCAAGTGCGTACCCGTTGAAGACGGGAGAGACAGCCGGCGTTGAGACTTTGAGAGCTCTTTAACTTGTGTGTTTCTGTTTCTTCTTCTCGTAGCCGCTAAAACAAAATGGTTAGTGGTGCATTTGGTCCTTCTATTCTTCATTGTATTTTATTTTGGTCTAATAAGTTTTATTTTCTAATTTCATCCTCTTATTATTACCCTCTCTTAAGTGCAAGGCTATTCTTAGCAAAAGAAGCTCAGATAGTTTTTTATTTTTTTTATTTTAATAGCTGTTCATTTAAAAAAAAAATTAAATAGATATGTTAAATTATTTTTTATATTTATATATCAAAAAAATAATTTTAAAAAATTAATTATTTTACACAGCACGGCGGCGGCATGATTGCATAAATAAACACATCATAATTAACCTTAATAAAATTATGCAAGAGGTTATGTTAAAAGATTTCAAAATTAACCTTGATAAAAAGTTCGAATAACTTTATATGGCTTGAATATTTTTTTTATATTATTTTTAATCTAAGCTTAGTATGGCGCTCGCCTCCATGTGTTAAGAGTTGGACTTGTGGAAGAAGGAAAGAGTTTATTACATTTTTAATTCTAAACGAGGCAAACTTGTCAAGTAAAAGTTTTAAATTAATTATGTCCAGCTTATGACTGACTGATTTGTTACAAATAACAAGGACCAAGAATTTGACTTACTGTCTCGATCATGGCAGGTTTTGACTTCCTTTGGATTTGGTAACTGCAATCCCAAAATCAGGACTTTATTACGGGCAAGAACTTAAGCCACATGGAAACATTGGCGTGATTTTTGTGATTATCAATTTGCATTGATCTTTCAAGATTTACATGGGGTCTGAAACATCAACAATTTCTTAAGAGTTTTGAGAGGTAAATCCAAAAGTTTCGTTGATATCTTTCTCCTTTCCTTCTGTTAATTTCTTTATGGAATGCAAGTTTCAAATTAAATAGGATAAAATTCATTGGTTTTACGTTTCCATGCAGGGTATAATTTGAAGGGCTTGCATCTCTGTTCTTCTTGTTCTTGATGGCCAGTGATGATGCGACGCTGTCGTTGCTTCCAGATGAAAAGAATGCTCTTCAGAGAAGAAGATTTAGGCAGCCTATGAATGTCAACGTAACAGAGATCAAACATCCTGAGCAGGATGGCAACTCGTCTCTCCAATGGCTTGAATCATTTCTTGAGAATCAAGATTGTAGCTTCAAGAAAGTGTTCCTTGTCTTGGCTATCTATCTAGGTGGAGGCACTCTATGTTTCTCCCTTGTCATGAATCAGATCGAAGGCAAGAAAACAAATGGGATTGTTGATGCTGTTTACTTCTCTGTTGTGACAATGACAACAGTTGGATATGGAGATCTAGTGCCTCATACCACATTGGCCAAGCTTCTTTCGTGCGTTTATGTTTTTGCAGGCATGGCTCTTGGTGGGATAATTCTCAGCAAGGCAGCGGATTACATCGTGGAAAAGCAGGAGATTCTCTTGGTTAGAGCAATGCACTTTAACGAAAAAACCGGTTTATCCGAGATCCTAGAAGAGGTTGAAACACATAAAGTCAAGTACAAGTTTCTTCTCGCCCTAATCCTTCTCTTTCTCCTCATAATAGTTGGAACCATCTTCTTATTTCTAGTTGAGAGTTTCGAATTTGTTGATGCATTTTACTGTGTCTGTTCTTCCATCACTACTCTTGGATACGGAGATGATAGCTTCTCAACCAGGGCTGGTCGAGTATTTGCTGTCTTCTGGATACTGAGCAGCACCATTTGCTTAGCTCAATTCTTTCTCTACCTTGCTGAATTATACACTGAAAAGAGGCAAAGATTACTCGTTCAACGGGTTCTTGCTCGAAATGTCACAGCCTCAGATCTCGAGGAAGCAGATATTGATCATGATAAAACTGTAAGGTAAGGAACAGCTGACCATAGCACAACTTAACTCTGCCCTTGTCCCGTTACCAATGCCTTGAAAAATTTGAATGTGCATCCAATTTTTGGCTTGTTGATCAGTGCTGCAGAGTTCACTGTGTACGCATTGAAGGAGATGGGGAAGATAAGCCAGGAAGATATTTCATTAGTGATGGAGAGATTCAGAAAACTCGATGTTGATCAGTCAGGGACCTTGACAGAATCAGATATAACTCCTTCTCAGTCATCTTAGCACAGACATTCCTGCGTATGTCAAATCCCCAATCCTCTTATATATAACTAGTTAAGGAAATTTGTAAAACATTAATAAAATATTTCCCTCGTCTACAGCTCTTCAAATTGAATCAGATCTGTTCCAAAAATGACGAGGAGCACTTGCCATTTTGATCTTGTGTATCTGTTTATACCAAGTATATATACATCAACATTTTATTATCAATTAATTGCTCCATATATGAAAAGATTTGAACTTGTGACCTTCTAACATTTGCAGAAGCTCTCTACTACTAGACCATATACGTATTCTATGAAAATTAATCGTACTGTTTGCCATTCTTAAGCATGCTGGATTCTATGCAAATGACATCCATTTTCAATTGTTTAGAAAACATCCTAGTTTCTGCAAAAAAGGGCAAAGTAATCATCATTTTTGGGAAATGGTTCCAAAATTTCTCGAACTTGAATAATTTCATGAAAGGGAGAGCATTTTTCTGCTGCTTTGCGTGGAAAGATTTATTGAAATGCTTCACTTTGTATACCTCTAAAAGAGATTATACGATTTGCGCAGCTGTAAGTCTATATGTAGAGCAATCTGTCCCCTGTACGCAAGTTGAAAATATATACACCCATTGCCTCTGCAAGTTATGAGTGGAAAAGGTTATCAAACTACTCAGTTATGTTGTTTCCTCCATGACAATACTAGGGTTCAAATTTGTCTTTGACAGTTTTAAAATTCATGCTTCCTCCGAGTTAAATCAATTTGTGTTAAATAAAAAATAAAAATAAAAATATGATTAATTTAGTTAGAAATTTAAATTAACCTACTAATCCAATTGATCTGGGTTTGATCCAGTCAAAACCTAATTGTTAATTTATTAATTTTGATTTTTTTTAAAAAATAATCATTCCAGTCGGTAAAGAATAGATTATAGAAGTTCATCTATATTTTTGTTTTAGGTATAATTAATACATCTTGACAGTGTACGTTGAATGAAACCGTATCCAATAACTAAATACACAAATCCTACAAATTACAATATCTAATTTCTTAAGCAAATCTACTATTTATTGTTTTAAATTTGATTTCATAATTGACAAACACACATGGCCTTAAAAATGGAACAAATTAATATGGAAATAGAAAATATTCACAGCTTTTTTTAAAAAAATGAAAAATTATTTATAACTAAATACAAAAGATGGCGACAACTCATCATTTCCAGTTACATACACCTTAAAAAATTAAAAATGGAATAAATTAATATGGAAATAGGAATAAATTTAATATTCTAGATATGCGAAGAGAAGCTAGTGCTCAACGTCTTGTTTGGACAATTTCTCACAATTGAAGATACAGATTAGCATTGTTTTACCATGATTGAAAACACTAAACACTCAAATATTTATCTCTTATTCAGCACAAAATAGAATCACACTAAGGCAGGTATTCATTCTTAATGTAGAGAAACAGGTTGCGAAACAACCATTTGTCAAACTTAATTTTGTCCGAAAATACATATATTAAAATAGATTTCTTTAATTAAGTTTGAGTTAATCAGGAAGGTGTTTCTGTTCTTAAGAATTTTTAAAATATTAAAAAGAAATTGAGGTGCTAAAAGGAGATATAAGTGAAGTTAGATGCATAAAAAGAACATATCTTTACAATTATTATTATTGCTATTATTGGATTTCACATCTTCAAGCTGCTTTCTCCTCCTCCTTTTCAGCTTTCTCGAGACAACTTCGGCATATACAATGGCAGATGTTCTCCATGATCATCCAACATGCACTAGATTAGACCTCATTTAGTCCTGCTCTTGAACTCAAGACTGAAACCATTTCTTCACTCGTACTTTTGTGATTGCTCAATCAACAGTACTCTCTGGCTGCCCCGCAACATAATCAAGAAGCCCTTCACCTGCTTTTTCACCATGATAATGATCTGTTGCCTGCAACTGTGAAACACCACCAAAGACAATGACCAGTATCAAGAAGACTGCTGTGGAGGCAAATAAAGGCCAGAAGTAAGCAAGAACGGTGATTAGCCTGGGAGCAGCATATAATAGCAAGGACAGAACAGGTGGAGCTGTGATGGCTATGGCAAAGTGATATCTATATTGGAAAACCCTTTCTGGGATATCCATGCTGGCTTCAAACTATACTAGAAAAAGTGCACAGAAAGAGAGGTAGGGAGGAGGAGACAGGGAGAGAACGCCTGTGTCTTCCTTTTAAGGATAAATCATGGTAGGGATGTTTCGTAGTTGATTGTCAGAGGGAGATTCCTTCTCCTTTTACAAACAATCCTCCTCCCCGTATTCCTAAGTTCTCTGCCATATATCTCTAATTACAGAAATAACCTCATTCACCAACCTAACCAGACTCATTTTAATTAACCGAAATAACTGCCAAAAATGTTTCGAGATTCAAAAAAAGCATCCCACCTTTGTTAAAGCTCAAAACATTAAACATGTTTAATTAATTTCATTTTTGTATTCTTTATCTGTTCTTCGGAATGGATTATAATTTATTTATTTATTTATTTTTGTTTCATTTCATGTTCAATATTTATTGTTAGTTTAATATTTAATTTGATTATGTCTTATGATTCAATCTATTTATTTATTTATTTATTTATTTTGATTTTTTTTATTTCAGCTCTGTCTACATAACATAATTATTTTATTTGTATTTAGCTTACTAACTTAGTGTGTTTAATATCATATTATAAAACACTTTTTAAAAGTATTCTTCCTGTAAAATCAAACGACAATATTCCCTTTTAATGGTAGGTAGAGCATTTGGTTTTAAATAAAGCTAGCAACTTTGATATATATATATATATATATATATTTGAATTGTTAATGAAGAATTTCATGTCTTGCAATTTGTATATTAATGGGCATAATAAAAAAAAATGCAGATAAATAGCAATGGTAATTAGTTTTCGTGCAGAGGGCAGTGGACACATTAGTCAAGAACACCATCAGAACGTTTAGGTATAGGTTCTTTGTCCATTTCGTGAACTGGGCGGCTGCTTTATGGATTTTTCAAGAGAAGATTGGTATCCAGGGAAGCTGCCATTATTATTATATTGTTTTCTTCCATGTGCTAATGGGTTTCAAGAAAAGATTAGCATCCCGCGCAGGATAGCCACTCCAGCTTAATTAAGTTATAGTTTTTGTTGCATGTCAGGTTGTGAAAAGGGATAGCTTTGTGGGCGAAGTACCTTTCAATCTTTCTTCCACTTGAGAGATTCTACCTCTTGAAATCTTCAAGTAATGCAAGCTTGAGAGCATGAAAATATATTCCCTTTTAATCTGCATATCATTTTAAATCAAGCTTCTTCGTGAATCATAATTATAAAACCTAACCACTAATAAAAATTAATTACTTGGCCAACAAGTTATTCCATAATCTTAAATATTAGCCAACTTTTAAATAAACAAAACTTAAACTTGTAACTAGCTTGATGGGATTTAACGACCTGAAATCTTAACTAAATTTAAAATAAATTTAAAATTAATTAGGTCAACTTAAAACCTGGATAATTAAATATAAATCGAGTGGAATGTAATCTTTTTATATATTTTTTAATAAACTTAAAAAAAATTAAAATTAAGTTATGAATATTCAGCCTCACATAATTTTTCTATGACTTATATATTAGTACAAAATGCTTCTAAACTTTTTGATGTGTGATATACATATATATATATATATAGTTTACTTTCACATGAATTGGTTTTTAATTTTAATTTATATAAATTACTTCTTAATTTTTTTTATATGAGATATTAAAATTTTATTTTTTTTAATTTTAGTTAAATTGCATGATCCAACATCAAAAAAATTATTTTCTTAACTAAATTAACTTTAAGTTAGATTTGATAATTATTACGTAAATTACCCAAGCTTAAGTTGAGTATTGTGCTTTTTCTTAGGCATCATTTGACCTGAGGAAAAATACAGAATTTTTAAAATAATAACGTGGTCTAAAACATCTACAATTATATTTATACCCATAATAATTGAAAGAAAAGGTAGAATTTATTATTATTATTATTAACATAACACTGCACATCTACTGTTATACCCACAATAACGGATCATACCTATAAAAAATTAGAAATTCATCCTTTTTATAAAGAAAGGATTTGAGAATGGAATGATTTGGAATAGTGATTTACCACAAATCAAATTGTTTGGTGTTATAATTCTTGAAACCACGATACCTCTAGCAAGTTCGACCCCCTGATTCAAGCCCTTTCGGCTTATGCAAAGGTGACATTTTGAGCCCTTGATTTGAAACTTGAGGCTAGCCCACTAGAACATTGTCTCTAGTTAATTTTCTTATGTACTTACGTTTATCTCCATTGTTTTAAAACCTAACCTTAACATGGAGCTGATTGATGATCTGGTGACCCGTGATGCTGAGTCCCAACAATAATAAAAGAAGAGTTGACTCGATAAAAATCTAGATTGATTTGAATTATGGTAAATTTAGAAAAAATTCAGTTAAAAGCTATTAATGTTTTCTTCAAAATACTAATAATTTTATTTTTTATAAAATAAAAAATATATATAATTTCATTAGAGTTAATTCAGGTCAATGCACTTACCACTTCTCTATATGAATAGTTCAATCTAGATCAACAAACCTGCGCGCACCAGTAAGATGGAAGTTTGTGTCTACCTGAGCCTCTCTACTAGTTGGGACCTGGATACTTCTTCAATCCAGCAGCCTAGCCCAAATATGATTTCCCCATCTTCTTTGCATTGGGAAAACGAAGAACAAAACTTTCTAATCCACGAGCCCAAGTAAAACAAACAATAAAGTATAAATAATTCTATCAAAAAGATGAACTTGGTCACCGTCACATCACTCCAGAAAACAATGCCAGTCTGTAATCAATCAAGTCACAATTAACCATTGAAAAGCCAACATCTTTATGCTAATCAAAAACCCAATTGAATGTTTTGGTGGCGTATTGGATTGGTCACGGTCCCTCTCATCTTTAGGAGCTAAATGGGTGGTGGTGGGAAGGAGATGGGGGTGGCGGCGGCAGAGTCCTGCCTTTGTCACCTGAGAGAAAAAACACAAGAAAACACGAAGTCATGTACTTCAAAATAGCCAGACGGAAAAGTTTTAAATAACAACTGGATCTCCATGTTAGTTTCCTTGTCTTCATGTAGTTTCTTGTATCCAATCACACTTACAAGCAAAGATGATGATTTATGTTCATATAATGTTTGTACATACGAACTGTTTTTGTTCTGTTAAGCCTCTTATGCTTGTCCTTTTCAATTTCGAGTCATCAATACATCATTTTCCTTTTCTTTTTCTTTGTTTCAATTCAAAATCTCTCTTGAATGACTTCACTAACTAGGAAAAAAATGGCATGGTTTAGCGCTTAAGCAATTGATTTACTTCAAAAGCATGAGCTTTCTATCATCATTACCCGATCATGACAAGAACAATAAAGTCCTAAAATGATTTTAATTATTATTATCTTATCTTTAATCTTTTAATTACTTATTATTGTTATTAAACTCAAAATTATCTAATAAATCAATCTAAAGCTTTATTAATTCAACATTTAACTCGAACTGGATTTGAACTTCATCAATCTATTTTAACTGGAATTTAAGATAAAACAATATAAAATTGAAATAATCAATCTCATATATCAACTTATAATCTAATTCAAAACCAATTTGGATTTTAGACATGGTTATTATGATAAATTAATCAAGATTGCAAGAAATGGCACCAACAACCAATAACCTTACAGAATACTCATATATATATATATATATATATATATATATATATCACCGATCACAACAATACTTTTCATAGATTAGGTGGTACTATAAACTCCAAACTGTTATCCCAGTAAGGAAAATTCTGAAAATTTGGATTCAACATCACTAATCAAATCTACTTTGAAGGGGGGGGGGGGAAATAATACTCCTTTAATAATGAATAAGAGAAATACTCAAATCAGAAACAAAAATGTTGTTTTGGATTATCATCTAGTCCAAGAGAATTTGAATTCTGAAAATAAAAGGAAGTAACGGTTACCATCACAATATGAATGAAGAGATAATGAAAGCCGACTAGGCTGGCTTGTGATGGAAAATGTGGTTTTCATACTTTGCTTCACACAAAGGAAAGCTCCAAGTCGTCTCTTTGATGTCAATTCCTTGCAGGGATGGACTCTTTTGGAGTGACATATTTTTTCTCTATCTTATGTTAACCTCTGACGAAACCCTCTTATGTTGTCTAATAAAACCCCGCACCTTGTTGTTATTGGAGCTTGTGCTCTTTATCGTCGTTAAACTTTTGCATTTTGTTTCAAACTTTGAGGAGATAATAAGAAAGAGAAAAGATGGTGGGGTATTGTAATGGGGAACAAGTTCTGGCAAGAGAGGAGCTCTCCCTTTCTCACCCTGACCCTATTGTCCTCGAGCACAACCGTTTGCAGAACCTTCTCAAAGGTTTGCCATCTTTTGCCCTAGAGTACACCAAGTGAACATGCATTGACATGCACAATGAGTGAGTGCTGGGTACATTTTGCTTGTTAGTGTATGTTTTTTTCTGCATATTTTGAGTTCAATCTAGGTGAATTCCTGGAGTCTTCTTGAGTTCTGTTTTATGTTGTTGTGTGTCGACGGACAGCAGTTCTTTGAGTAACAATGTATTGGTCCATGACATTTTGTTATATAATGAAGTGAAAATTTGAACGTTGACATTGGAAGAGATTCATCTAAAGGACTGAAGAAATTTAGGTAATGCAATTTGTTTTGGTCCTGAATCCATGGCCTGGATAGACCATTGCTGTTTTTCCTGTGTAAGAAATTAAGAGGCAAGGAGCATACAAACTGGAATAGGACAGTATATTTCCACTTAGAATGTTTTATGATGCTTGTTTTTCGATATTATTTCAGATAGGGAGAGAGAGCTAGGTTTTGCACAAGGAGAAATTAAGGCTTTGAGGGCAACTGAAGCTTTGAAGGATAAGGCTATAGAGGAGGTACTGAGAAAATCAGGGGGAAAAAAAAGCAATTTTTCTGTAATTCATGCAATTTAGAATTGACAATTCTGCTGTTTCATGGTTCCAGCTCAGGAATGAAGTCATTAAACTGGATCAGAAACTTGTATTCACGGAAAATCTTGTAGAACACAAGGTATGTTAGGTTCCGACCGAAATTTCATAGAGAGCTAGCTATATGAAAAGGTGCCTGAGCTTTGGGTCTTACATGATCCAATTTTTTCTGAACCTGATTCAATGCAGAATCTTGAAATCAAGAAGCTTACAAATGAAAAGAAAGATGCATTAGCAGCACAATACGCTGCAGAAGCAATTCTTAGAAGGGTCCATGCAAATCAGAAGGATGATGATTTTCCTCCCATTGAGTCAGTCATTGCTCCACTTGAGGCTGATATTAAAATGTATAAAAATGAGGTATGCTAATAAAGTGAAATTACTTTCAGAAAACTAATGAGAGTAAGAGAATGTCATCCGTTCTCTTACGCAGAGTGCAGTTCTCTTATGTCATTGCCTTTTCAGATTGCATCGCTGCAGGTGGATAAGAAGGCGATGGAACGTCTCACAAAGTCAAAAGAGGCGGCTCTGCTTGAAGCAGAGAGAATCTTGCAGAGTGCTCTAGAAAGGGCTTTAATGGTTGAGGAGGTTCAGAACCAAAACTATGAGTTGAAGAGACAGATTGAAATCTGCCAGGTGACATTCTGTAAGAGATTTGGTTAATAGTTTGAGCATGCTATAAGAATTTTGTGTGGTGCTGATTTGGAACTGTATTGCATGCAGGAGGAGAACAGAATTCTAGAGAAGACAAATCGCCAAAAAGTTTTAGAGGTTGAAAAGCTTAGCCAAACCATTTGTGAGCTTGAGGAAGCCATTCTAGCTGCTGGAGCTGCAGCCAATACCATTCGTGACTATCGAAGACAGATTTCTGAACTAAAAGTATGTTTCAGTCTTTCATGAGTTCATTTTTATAATATTCTTCAGTTTATTGATTTGTACTGCGTTGATTATAGTCCTAATTTAGGCATCTGACCTTGACTTGCTCAACATTTCAGGAGGAGAAGAGGATGCTGGAGAGGGAGCTAGCCAGAGCCAGAGTTTCAGCAAACCGAGTTGCAACGGTGGTGGCTAACGAGTGGAAGGATGAAAATGACAAGGTCATGCCTGTCAAGCAATGGCTTGAAGAGAGAAGGCTGCTGCAGGTATTTCATTACCAACAAATTATTTGAATCCAGTTTCTTTCAGCTCCTCCCTCTTAAGTACTTCCGCTGTGTTTCATCGAGGAACATGGTTTCTTTTTCAGTTTTCGCGAGTGATCGCCTGTGATAGACAAGAATACGTATCGATTCATTTTCATCGGCTTTGACAGAGAAAGATGAAATCTCGAATATTCTAAATTCATTTGCTTTTGCATTATTTCTAATGCCATCCCTTTGCATGCAGGCGGAGATGCAAAGACTAAAAGAGAAGCTAGCTATATCAGAGAGAACAGCTAACGCAGAAGCACAACTGAAGGTAAATATTGTCATCTCTTCCATTTTTTTGCCCAAATTTTATGATGCATCTTGCTTATCAATTAATGTTTCTGTCACTTCAGGAAAAATTGAAGCTGAGGCTAAAGACATTGGAAGAGGGCTTAAAACACACATCAAGTTTCTCTGCAAACCCTAATGCATCCTGTGGATCCCCCAAACCAGGAAGCACCAATAAAATACTAGGATTTCTAAAAAGCAATGCAGGACTGAGAAGGAGATCTACATTACAACCAAGGGGATCCAACATCGGTAGAAACTCCCCTCTCCAGCAGCCAGATATAGAAACTGAAAATGCGAATGTTTCTGGGAAACTAAATGGGGTTGATAGCTTCAAAAAAAAGTGTGGTTCTGGAGAAAACATGGTGACAAAAGGTATATGGGTATCTAGAAACAAAGTTATTGATATCAGCGGAAAGGACAATGAAGAAGTTAAGACAAAAGCCGATTCCTGTATCGATAAACACGGGATTGATGGTACGACAAATTCAGAAGAAACAAGGAACAAAGTTGGTGGAAATGAAGACTTGCCAAACAAGGGAAGTGCCAATTCTGATAGTCAAGATGTTGTTTCAGGATTTCTATATGATAGGCTTCAAAAGGCGGTCATAAATCTACAAAAATCTTGTGAGACTAAAGAGAGGAGTTTGAATGCTAAAGAT
The DNA here is from genome assembly GCA_015708895.1 of Populus ilicifolia. Taxonomy (NCBI): domain Eukaryota; kingdom Viridiplantae; phylum Streptophyta; class Magnoliopsida; order Malpighiales; family Salicaceae; genus Populus; species Populus ilicifolia. The sequence continues at coordinate 253,461 of SRLM01000236.1, read as the reverse complement.
CAAGAAATTCAGGTGAAGTAACTGCAACCACCCTCTCTGGCATAATTAATCTTTCAAGAGTAAGCAATCCATATTCCGTTATGTATTGACCATGTCAATTAAAATTATTTTCAGATGCTCATGAAGAAGGTTAATGCGCTAACAAAATCCATTGAAGTAGAGTCCAAGAAAGTGAAGAGAGAAGCAGCAGCTAGAGAAAAAGAAGCTGCATCTGCAAAACTGAACAAACCAAAAGGATTTGGAGTATAACCTATTCGATACGGTCAGTAAAACCAGTTGAAAATATATCTGTAGTCTGTCTTTTTAATTGTTCATGTATAACCAGTAGTAATTGTTCTTTTTGAAGAAAGAGTATTCGATATTGCAATGACAATCCTTCAGCTATTTGGATTGCAACAGGGATACCAAGTCGCTTGAAGATTGCTTGGAATGGATATAGCTGAAGGCTACCTACCGGAAATTCAATTTACTCTCCCACCATGTCTGATGATTTTTCAATGTAAATACGAACTGTTTTACTGATTCTAGCTAGTTGAAATAAAGTTCTGAATCAATGGACAAAGAAGATCTGAACTTGTAACACCCAGGACAAAGCTGAAAGTTGTGTGGATTGCTGTTTGAGATTAATTGAAAGATTTTCAATATGCTTTTGGTTTGTGTATATGGTAACTTGAAGTGTACAAACTTGATGACTATTTGTAAACAAGGAAACAGTTTGATCCAAAAAAAATACAGGTTGATTTCTCTATCATTTATCATTTTATTAATATTTTTGGCTTGCAATTATGTAGCTCCTCCTTTATTTTTTGGCAAGTTTAAAAAACTCCTACTATTGGGTCAGTATCATTTTCCCCAAAACAAATTTTATTATCAATTCTGTCCCCAAACAACCTTTTGATTTCTCATTTGGGTCCTTTCAGTACAGCTCCTTAACCGAAAACGTTAATCTCCCTACAGAAAAATGTTGTTTCTTATAAAAGTAAAGTATAATATGGACGGAATCCATGCATGGAAAGGCTTGATTGAGATTTCAAGATTGGGATAAAACTGATACAAAAATTTGTCTGTGGATAAAACTGAAACTCCTAGTATGGTTGGGGGTTAGTTTTTGAGGTTTGCCCATATTTTTTATTTGATGTACAAATTTTCATATGTTACAATATTTTTTTTTTTCATGCTTAATGCTATGGTTGCGTTTTCTTCCTTAATATCTGTGCTTTTTTATCTGCTGACGTCTGACCTTGAGCAACCAAAGAACTATTTAAAGAAAAACGAATCTGTTTTTCTTTTGCCTAGGGCTGAAAGTCTTCTGTAAACAGTTGTGCGAACCTTTCAGTCGTCATGGCAGTTGACTTTGCAACCCTTTGCTTATAGCCAACTCAAGAGACTGGCTGGTAGCCATTGTACAGTATCAAATCAAAGCAGCTAACAAGTCTTCCCTGGCATCGCATTGACACGAGAGTGCGGATTACATGCTTATGTCAAGAATTTTAAACTATACTGAAGCGGTCGACCATAACATTTATGATGTTCAGACTTCAGCAACCATGGCGATTGGTGCATTGCAAGCAAACACTAAAAGCCAAACGTCTCATTGAGCTTAATGCATAAAGTATTTGAAGATAAGTCTACTGATTTGATAATGCAGTCACTTAACCATTTATTTGGTTCAGTGCCGGGGCTACAGAAAGCAAACAATCCATTTTCTGTTAGATCGCAAGCATATTGATTTTGATCCTATCTTAAATAGCTTTAAATTTCAGTCCCGAAAATGCATTGTACTTGATATTCCCTCATTCGGTAATTCTCTCAATCAAGCAGACTATTCAAGAAACTGCAACACGGTTTAGAATTTAAGAATCTGATCAGCTATATAACGCTTTAATGGCTGAATATAGTGATTTATCTTAACAATACAAAAATTCCCTATCAAGAGAGGGAAATGTCAACAGCGGAGGGAACTGGAATATTTATAGGCATTAAGAGTGGAAAATCTACATTAGCAGGGCACCTAGCACCTATGCAGCTACTGCATCAGCTAATTTTCTAGATTCTAACCATGACTCAGCTGCAACCTTTGTAGTTAAGAACCAGCCAACCTTATCAGGAGCCTCATGGAATGGAGCATTTATTTCCTTCAAATGTGACTCGAACACATTGGCTAAACCTTTCTCTGAATACTTGTGTTTCCCATGCCCCGTATTGATTCCAAGCAACGGAGGAAGCTGCTCCCCCGCTTCTAATGCCTTAGACAAGTCGTTTATCCAAACATGCAATGCTGTCAGTGCTGCCCCGGAAGAGAGACTTTTTAGATTTAAAGACCACTGGGTTGACGTTTTGGACTGTATATCTGTGTAAATTCCAAGTGTTAATCCATGGTCTAGCAATTCACAAGCTCTCTCCAACATATTGAGTTTGACACAAAGGTCAATTAAGCAATTGCAGTACGCTTTCTTTACTTCAGTGCTAATATTATCAAACAGATCGGCAGCTTCGTTCTTAAAATTCCCTTCATTGCCTTGCTCCTCTACCAAAAGTTTTACCACATGACCAAGCTTTGGATTAGCCCTCTCAACACATTCAACAAGTTTGCCAAGTTCTTCATTTGGTGTTTGAGTCATCACGTTCAAAAGACAGCCACAGAACCGATCATCTGGAGTTATAAGCAATTCAGAAAGTCTGTTAAATGTCTTCACAACATCATCAATGCGTTGGGCTTTTCCATAGCACTGGATAAGTGAAGTCAAGACAAAGATATTAGGCTGAAAGCCTGCTTCAAACATCTCATTCAGCATATTCTCTGCCTCAGACACTTTCCCACAGCATGAGGACATGGTAATCATTGACGAGAAGGTCCAACTATCAGGACTGATCCCAGAATTCTTCATGTCCTCAAAAATCTCAATAGCTTCATCAACAAAGCCAAGATCAGCACACATAGCCAATATGGTATTATAAAGAACTACATTCAAACTCAACTCCTTTTCCTTCATTTCCTTGTAAATCTTAATTGTATCTTCTCCATAACGAGCTCTACCATATGCACGTAAAAGAGCTGCATATGTCGCATAACTAGGTGACAACCCACTGTCGATTATATCCCGATAAAATTTCTTCGCCTGCCAAGGCCTCCTAGCTCTTCCCATTGCATCCAACAAGGTGTTATATATGACCAAATTTGGTTTAACACCTAAAGCCTTCATTTCTTCATAAACGTTCAAACAACCATCAAAATTCCCAGAATCCTTATAAATCCTAATCAACGTTGAGAATGTGGTTGTATCTAAACGCCACTTAACGGTTCTAGCACGGTCATACAAGCTCAATGCCTTCTCAACATTACCAACCCGCCCATACGAATCAATCATAGTCGAAAAAGTAACATCGTCAGGATCAAGTCCAAAACTTGGCATTTTCTCAAACCACTCGACCGCCTTATCAGCCAAATTACACAACCTAGCGCAACTAATTATCGTCGAAAACGTAACATTATCAGGCTTAACAGCCCTCACAATCATTTCATCAAACAGCTTCTCTGCCTTATTCAAATCCCTACACTTTCTCAAAACCTTCATAGTCACATTATAAACAACAACCTCTCTATTAAACTCCAACCTCTCTTGGAAAAACTTCAATGCTAACAAAGCAGTGTCTGGATTCGACATGTTATTAAGAATAACAACAGCATCATGCTCAAACAATTTGTTGCCAAACTCACCCAAGATATTAAAGACATCATCTTTATTTGGGCTACATGAATTCAAAGACTTAGCAGCTTTAATAAGAGAAGCATACCTAGCATCATAGGAACTTTTTCTTAGAGTTGAAGCGTTAGAGCTTTTGGGGTTGACCCAGATGTAGGATTTTGACGAGGACCCATTTTTTTCATTGAAGTCTGAATCTTTTGAGGTTTCCCGCTGTGGGATTTTTTGGTCTTGTAATGAGACATTGGTGATTTGAAGAGAGGTTGTTCTTGATTGAGGTGAGGGAGTACTGAGCTTCAAAGAATGGTAGAAGTTGTTGTTTAAGGTTCTTGGTTTTGAGTCTCTTGAAGAAGATGAGAGAGTGTTGCAGAGAGGTTGGTAGAGAGAAGAAGATGAAGAGCAGAGGTTGTATGCCATTTTTGGGGGCCTGTGTTTTGTTTATGGAGAGGGAAAGGAGGGACCTTATCAACTTGAATAACAGCATACACAGTGAAAGATATTTTGAAACAATACAATTTGGTCCCTTAAGTTATTTTTTTTTGGGATTTTAGTAAACTAGAAGTTATTATTTAGGTTTTTCTTCAACTCGTCTCTAAATTCATCACCTATCATCGTCTCTAACCTAGTTGAATTGATTCAGGTGGAGGACTTTCTCCACATCTAGCCAGTTCCTAGTGCTTGATTGATATGATTTTTTTTTAAGTCAATTTGACAAAATTAAAATACCAACTTCAACTTCAATGACAAATTTGTAAAATAGAGTATAAATTTTAAATCCATGTATAAAATCATAAACTCATCATTATATTAAAAAATAAAATTATAACTAAAAATTAAAAGGCTTTGGCAAGAGTAAATTTTCATTTTTATCATTTCTTGATTTGTTATAAGGCTAATAATTTATCTTCACTGTGAATAAATACTAATTGACCTTTTGAATAATGCTAGAAATTATAACAATTTCACGTATTTTATCATACCAACTGCTATGATTTTTTATGTAATTAACTCAAATCAATTTATTTTAAAATAAAACATGTTTTATATTTATCGAGTTTCGAAAAGATTAGCCGAAACACATATTAAACTACCAAATAAACTCCTAATCTGATTAGACTTAAAACCCGGTCCAAGCTACATCTAGCTTGTCAGTCCATCGAATTGATATGCTGGGCCAGGTTTGGTTTTAACAATAATAGTGTTATTTTTCTATAATCCATAAAAAAATAATATTTTTTTTACATGTAAACAAAATTAAAAAAAAATGTTTAGAGAAAAATTATTTTATTTTATAAAAATAAATATTGGATATTTTATTTGAAAAAATAGATTGGATTTCTTTTCAATCATATGAGCTTAGCTCTCATATTGCTTATTCAATTGATGAGCTTTATGCCTCTTTTGTTTTTTTTTTATGTGTTCTTCTTTTTAAATAAATATGTGTGTCTTTTGTAACAAAAAAAACTAGGGTTGATTTCATTATTTCTATAAATATAAATAATAAACAAGTTAATATATTATCTAAATATCTTATCAACTTATTTATTTTCTAACTCAAATAATTAATTTGTAACGTATAGGTTGTGGATTTAAGTTTTCCATATCATTTGCTTCTTTGTTTTTCGAAAAATATAAAAAAAAAGTTTTGAATTGAATATAAGTATGCGTAGATTTAATTTTTTTTATTTTTCATAAAAATTAAAAATAAAAAATTCTTTTTTTGTCAGTATTTAGAATAAAAAAATAAATAAAAAAATAGAGACTAAGAAGTCCGGGTCGGGTCTTTTTACTTCACAATACATGTAATAAAAAACTTGTTTCCCGATTTGATGTATCCGTACGGTGATTAATATTTTTCTATTTTCTAATATTAGAATTATAAAATATATATTAATTTAATATATTTTTTAAGTAAATATATTTTTGAAACGCAAACAAATATTATTTTTACCACCGAGTTTGGCAAGAACGAGGACGTAATGGTTTAGGATAGGTTGAAATTATAAAATTATATTTTGTTATATTTATAGTTTTGAAGATATTTAATAATTAATATACATTACAATTTATTTTGTATCAGATTTTACCAAAAAAAATTTAAAAAATCTTGATTATAGAAAAATTATAATTTATAGTTTTTATTAAATCTATTTTTTTTTCAAATTGATCCAACACACAATTAATTTAAAGTATTATGGCTGCGTAACACCCAAAAACCACAAAAGATTTATTTTAGAAAGGATTATTTGGGCACTATTGAAATATACAAATAATTAACTAAATATGTTGAAACCATGCATAATATTCTATGCTTATGTAAGGTTGAAAATGAAGAATTGGGGGTTGAGGTGGGTGAGGTTCCCTTGAATTGAAAGCTACTAGTGGGCAAGTTCATGGACATGGATTTAATTTTTAGTGCTTTTATTATTTATATATAGATATTTAAAAAATGATAGCCAACTGCCTTGTGCCCTCATAATTAATGTGTAATTAATGATCAAGCATCTAACTCCTTTTGTTATATTTATTACATTGCAAGCTAACATGACTATATATGTCCATGTAATTAATTAATTAAAGAAAATGAAGTGCTTGGTGACAAGATTAAGTCAAAATCAATATCACTCATAGAGTTTGCTGGCTCCATTGAGTTTAAACATCAACTTCACTGTCGAGACTGATTGGATAAGCTAACAAATATCATTGGTTTTTTTTTTTTTTTTGGTGAAATGACATAAGGGCATCCCTTGCCATGCCCCTCTCCCTTTGCTAGTTAGAAAGTAGATAACGGTGGAGAATTGTGTTAAAATTCCCTCTTTTTCTTACATATTTCAATCATTTCCACACATTTTTTTTTTAATATTTGTTATATTTATTGAATCTAATTTTATGTTTGATATTATTTTAGTGTGTATATCAAAATCACATGAATTTAATCTCTTATAGTTAATTTTTATTAAATTTAAGTGAATTGTTCATTTGGACTTCATGGCTAATGAAATCATGAAAACTTTAAATTGAATTTAAAGTTTCCATGATTATATTTTGAGCTTAAATGTTTGGGCTTTAATATAAGCTTTGTTTTTAGATTTGATTTTCTCTATAAAACAAGATCCCTATTTAATAAAGATCCTCCAATGTTTAAGTTTATAAATTGTAAAAGAAAAATAATATACTAGAAATAAAAAAAGATTGACATATGTTGTTCTTCTTGAGTTAACTTGTGTTTTGTTCAATATTTTTTTTTTTATTGAGATTGTCTACTTGTTGATGAATCGAGGTATTTATACACCTTGATTATTTGATCTTATCTTGTCAAGGGTGAAGTAATAATAAATAATAATTCATTTTCATTACAAGTGATCTCAAAAGTCAAGTTATTGATTACTGTGCTTTGTTGTGTCATTCATAAAAATGTTGGTGCTCGAACGTAATTAATATACATATTCGCATCTTTTTTAAAAAATAAATTGATAAAAACAACTATCAGCAAAAAGGTAGGTTGGTATCCTTTAAGAATACATGTTGATAGAAGATAGTTATTGACAACAAAGATAGAAGTTACACTTATTGATAATTTGAACAGAATACGATGCTATATTGACTTTTTTGGAGATAGTTGCTTTATCTTACTGTGCATGTTTTGTTCGTAACAAAATTTATATGAGATTGGATGCAATTCTATTTAAAATAAGGCTTAATTTGTTGAGGGTGTAAAATACAAGGACAAAATAAGTTATTTTAAATAAACATTCATCTTGTTGTTTATGCTGCTCCAAAAAACAATAAAGATTTTGATCTTTTATTGTTTGAGTCAGCCCAAAATAGAAAGAAGGATGTTGATCTCTCGTTATTTGGATTAATTAAAATTATAAGGAAAGTTTATCTTATATCACATACACCTCGTTCATCCTTGTCTTGCATAAAATCCCTGTACCTCAAAAAAAAAAAAATCCAATACGGAAACTGACCCAACATTTCAACACAAGACAGCTAGCCAGAGAAGGCTACGACATGATCGTGAGTAATGATCATGTACAACGATGAAATGTGAACGCTTTAGTCTCTGGCGCAACGCTATGTCCATCAGAATATCTTTGGATTTGAATCCAGTGGATTTTCAATGGTACTTTGAATCCAATAATCTTCGAATGGGCATCGGTGTTTTGGACAGGATTTTCCCTTCACATGATTCTGCATGAAGACGGGTAATGATCATAAACATAATTACATCTGCACACATAATAACCACTTCTTTGGCAGCTACATCCACCACCACCCCAACTATCATACACTGGCCTTCCATAAGGTTCACAATGGGGAGCTGGCCAGCCATAACCATGGTAACATGGGCCTCCACCAAACCCTTGATAGCATTCACTGCAACATGTCCTTGGGTAGATCGGTGGCGGGTGCTCTGGAACCGGCTGTGGAGGAGCGGGTTTCGGAGCTGGTTTCGGGGCCGGTGGAGGTTCCTTAGGCTTCTCAGGTTGCTTAGGTTTTTCTGGTTCTTTAGGCTTCTCTGGTTGCTTAGGTTTTTCTGGTTCTTTAGGCTTCTCTGGTGGTTTAGGCTTTTCTGGCACCTTGATCTCAATGCTCTTGACAGCCTTACCTCCTTTGCGGCAGATCTTGTTCTTGATCTCTTCAGGACAGCAGCTAATCACAGTGATTGTCACCGTGCCTGCCTTCGTGTCATATATCTGGTTGTGAATTTCTTGTTGACAATCCACGAAAAAATCTAATTCACTTTTCCTTCATTATACTACTCAAACCAAGTTACATGGAGAGAGAGAGAGAGACTCACGAGGGATTTTACACAGCACTTTCTTGATCTTCTTGCGGCATTTCTTACATTCAAGATCAACCCTGATCACCATTGTTGTGACCTGCAGTAATAACCGCACATGCACACAACAACTTAATCATTCATCGACCCCGTTTAGAAATCAGAAAATTATAGGACAGAGATGATCGATGGTCTAGAAGATGGATATTGGCGAGGTACATGGGGACAGAAACAATGACCAGCAGCACACAAAAAGAAGAAAAAACCAAAAGGGCTAATTCACAATCAAGTTCCATATACATCCATGCACTTACCTTTTCTGCCATGGTTTGGTCTTCGCTTTGAGCTGAACCTGATGGGCTTGATGGAATAGAGAGCAGTACTGTGAACGAACAGTCTGGATGAGGAAAGGAGATATCTGGGAGAGAGCCGTATAAATGAAGATTTATCACATCTCATCAGGTAGTGAAATGTGAGAGAATAATCAAATTGTCCGTATGTCTCGAGACCAATAATAAGAGGAGAAGTGAAATTGGGGTGTTGATGGTGATGCTGTCATCATCAATATTGTTGTTGGTGCCATTTCCAAGTGCTGACCTTACCTCCAATCCTTCATCTCCATGTGCTGCCTTTGATGGGCACTCCTCACCTTCTGTTATGACAGATACTATTCAATTCACTGGTTGCGGTCCTCCTCTGGCGCCTCGCTCCCAGGGTAGGTTGTACTGCCAACCATACACGTGTCCCAGCACCTCTTTCCCCTCAAGAAACTAGATTTGTTTTTTCATCCATCATAGATTAATTTTTCATATCCTCGAGCCGTCATTGGGTTATCTTCTTATGGAATGGATTTTTATGTGTGATTTAAACATACGAAAATGAGAAAGAGGCCAAGGTGGTTGAGCAACTTGCTAGCACATTGTATTATACTCTCCTAGGATTAGTCGTAGCTTTGATTTTTAAAGTATTTTTTAATTAAAATATAATATAAAAGGGAATCTGTACAAATAATAGTAATAAAATATTTAAGAAAAAAAAACAAAATACCGCAGCTCAGCAGCCTACAGACACATCTCTAACAACTACGTATGTATCCCAGTGCCAGGAGACACAATGGATGTCTTCCTGCTTATCGATATGTATGGACACGAAGGAGAAAGTGAAGAAGTAAAAAAAAAACGCATAAAAGGTGGGCCCCAGAGATTGTCCGTGGGTGCCATCTTCTGGAAGCTGAAGTCAAACCTAACTAAACGGCCAGACTCTGCAACCCTAAGTTCCTAGAATTGAGAGAGAGGCCAAATTTTATACGGACGAATCTAGTTTGAGATTTGTGCCCCTCCATCAAGAAACCAAAGCATGGAGCTACACGGCGATTTCTCCCTCCTTCTTCTTTTTTGGCCTTTTTTGTTTTCTTTCAATGACAAGCTGGATTTCGCTGAGCCCGTGTTTCACGGGGTATTTTAATTATTCAATAATTTTAATATATTAATATTAAAAATAATTTTTAAAAAATAAAAAATATTTTAAAACACAAACACTGCTGTATTCACGTGCACCATCATCATCCCCATTGCGCTACAGTTGTGCAGCAACATGTATAAAAGATTGCCATGCGTGTGTACACGAGGAAGTTTAAGAAAGTGTGAGCCTTTTACACGAGGAAGCTTCATTAATCATATCATCTAAAATTATTTTATTTTTCGTTTGATCAAACAAATTAAGAATATATTATGACTCTCATCTCTCTTAATATCTGAAAAGAATGATTTCACTTCTTTTCTTTCCCCTTTTAAATATATCTTCTATTCTTTAGCATTTGTTTTATAAGTTGTCGTAGGCAAAGGTTTTGTTTTGTGCATTGCAGGTAATGAGATAACATAATCTGTAGAACGATTAACAGTTAAAATCCGAGATTTTTACAAGAATGTGAAGCCCATACAGTACATTTCAACCAAAACAGGCATGCAGTCGTACAATGATCTAATGAGCTTAATTAATGTATTTGTATTTGTCATCTGGGCATTCAAAAGATTATTTGAGCAAATAATCAACCAAGTGATGCATAAAATCTCATGCTTATGCAAGACTTAACCACACTTGAATGAACAACATGAAGCATGAATTAATATTATTAGTAAGAGAAACGAAATATGATGAGGCTTTAGGAATGTTTGGTGAAGCTCTTGGTCTGCAAATCCATGCATGACATGGTCTTGAAAACTCTAAAAGAGAAGAGAAAGAGAGGTTCAAAATGTTTTCGAAGGAACAGGATGATGATGGTCCAAAGAGTTTGGTTTTTTTTTTTTTTTAATTAGCAAAGCATTATATATTACGTTTACCCCCACAAAAGCAATCGATCACTTACCATCGATGATTAAAGAAAGCAATTAGAATAGGAGGTGTACGTACCATCACCAGGGAGATATGTCAATGATTAAACTTTTGATTGTTTTTAAATTTCTTTCCATTTAATTTATCCTATTAAATTAGATTTGCAAACTTAATTACCATATTCTTCACTTATAAGCCACACGCGTACAAGTGATAGATATTGCGAGCTCAACGAACAGTTTAATTAGAATTCGTTAAATATTAGAGTTATGATCTGAACCCTAATTAATAATCTAACCTTCTGAATTGGATTAAAATAATTCGGGCCACCCATCGTATTAAGTACTCCATTTACAAAATCCTGAATTTAGTAATATAATAAATAAATTTCACTTTAAATAATTTTAACCATTTATTCAAGAAGAAGAAGATTAATATGATTGCATTCTCTGTGTATGTTTTTAATCATTCAATCTGTCTGCATAGATAATTTGCCTATTGAGTGGATGATTTCGGAGCACAATCGCTGTATGCCTTTACAGGCCAATTACATGGCACGTGGCAAACTCAAGCGGGGGGCAAGACAATAAGGAAGACGATCCTCATCACATTGTAGAAATGGTTTAGCAGTTGAAGAGTTGGTGGGGGTGTGGTGGATTACCGTAATATACGTTGGAAATATTGGTTATTACTTTTTATTTTGAAATATTTTAAAATAATATTTTTTATTTTTTAAAATTTATTCTTGACATTTAAAAATATAAGAAAATAATTCAAAACTAAAAAGATTCAAGAATTTTCAAAAGCATCATTTGATCATAATGTCAAACAATACCTAAACTAAATAGTCCATGAATACAAAAGGCTTGCCTGCTTTGTCTATTTGACTCAAGGCAATAAAACATGATATAAAATATAGAAAATATATTTTATTAAAAGGAAAAAAATAAAAATAAAATTATTTTTAAGATAATTTAAAATGGATTTTTATCATTTTAAATTTTAAAAAATACAAAAACATGTTTTTATTTTATTTTTCAATTATCTTTATTTTTTTTGTTCGGAGATACATACATACATATATATAGATACATACATATATATATATATATATACAAAAACATGTTTTTATTTTATTTTTCAATTATCTTTATTTTTTTTTGTTCGGAGATACATATATATATATATATATATATATATATTGTCTTGACGAAGTTGAAAGGGTAGTAAAGATATCATGTAATTAAGCCATATAGTCAATTAATGAACCATGCATCTCTAGTGATGTAAGAACACTCCACACGGATCAAGCACAATGATGGGCAGTGCAAGGAGATATTTAGTTCTCTGATTTGATTAAAGATATTATTGCCTGGATGAGAACTCTAACATGTTGGTGCAAATGGAAGGGTTCAACGTTGGTATGATGAAGCAGGTCGGTCAATCAAGGAGGGGACATGAATCTTGTTCCTTAAAGTTGGGCCATTACAGCTTCCTGGGTTGGACTTTTTTTTTTATTTCCTTTTAAAGTTGCTTTTGAATGTCCATAACACCGTCTTGTTATAGATAGAACAGTGGTCCTTGTTGTGATTGAGAAAAATTTATGGTGATTGGATTGTTGTGTATGGTTATAGTAACCAGTTCATAGCTTTGCACTATGCTGTAGCTTGAATTAAAAACATTAAATGTCCAAACAACAACCGGATCACAGGGAATTATTTGATATTATTGTTAAACATTGTTTAATGAATTAATTTTAAATTTTTTTAATTTTTTTTTGTTTAATATAAGTTTAAAATTAATCATATTAATTAGACGGGTCTAAAAATAATCAAGACGATTACTAAAAATAGTAATTTTATTTTTACAAAAAATTAAAGAAGATTTTTTTTAATATTAATGAGACGATGACTTGGTTTTTACTATTTAACTTGTAATATTTGTGATTATAGTGATAAACTCAATTGGGTTTAAGTATTTTTATAGACTAGTTTTTATTTAATTATATGATAATAAAATAAATATTTATACAATAAAATACAAACTAGATATCAAAATATTTATTTGATGTTATGAATATCTCATAACAAATAAATAAAGATAATTTATGAAGATAAATTCAAAACCAATAGAAGATGAATAGAGAAAAAAACAATGAAAATAAAAGTAAAGGAGAGAGGTGAAGACAAAATAATAATAATAAAAAAAAAATCTCCTTCACTCTTTAAGAAGTATGAAGTAATATGTATTTATGTAACCATTAAAATTCATATATAGAAGAATTTACACTAGCAAAGTTATATATTTTTTGAACTTGCAGGCTATTTATTTCATAGTATAATTTTACTTCTCTCGACAATCTCGAGGGCAAGCACCAAAAATTCATCAATTAAAAATCGATTTTTTGAAGAAACCTATAGCTTGAAGCTACACACACATGCACAGCACAGCGGCCTTTGATTTCTGATTTCATGGTCTTAAAATTGACGAGCAGAGCCACAATTTCATCAATAATGGATGTATATTAGGGTTATTATAATCTATGATCAGGGAATTAAACAAAGCATAATCATTAAAATTCATAGAAGTGCCTTCAATTGAGGAAAACTTGCAACCTGCAAGACTAAGCACTCAATTGACCATCTTAGTCTTTCATTTTCCTCTGCGCATCATCCGCCATGGCTGACCAGTTACCTTCCAATTTGTACAAGGAACTTGCATTTCTGTCCTTTGGAGATCCTTTGATTTGATGGTGCTCTAACTTTGTTTTGCATGTCTTTTTATATATATATATATAAGTATATTTTATGACCAACTTATATATATTTTAACTAATATATTAAAAATTAAAAATTATATAAATCTTTAATTATCCTGAGGTTTTCCATGCTCAACCGGTAACCTCTGAAAAACAAGCTACATCTTCATGCTTATCATTACACGTGTCATTCATTGAGTGGCTGCAATATCACATAATTAAGGGCCCAATCTCTTTATACGCCCCATCTCCATTCTTGTCTTTCCAAGATGCTGATAGCCACACCACACCGACCATCAAATTGGGTTTTAGTGTTCATCATAGCTTGGGGCTTGGAATCCTGAAGTGAATCGTGGGCTCCGTTTCTCGTGTGATTGTTCACACCTTTTTATCCTTTGGCAGTCATGCACCACAGAAATGGAGTTCGTTTCTATCAGCATTTTTTAAATAATTATCACTTTTTAAATATTTATTAATTAAAATTTAATGATTAATTTTATATCACCATGTTACTATATCATGAATTATTAACAATAAATAAATAAAATAAATGATACTAAAATCTTGTTCCGTAGCGCAGCTGATATTAATAGGCTAAAAACAAATTTTAATGCTTGTCATGTTATGCAACGCGCTACTAAATAAATATTTAAAAAATATTATTTGAATATATTCTTAAATAAACAATATTTAGAAAAATAATCTTTATTAAATGCTACCTTATTCTAATGTAATGAAAAGGTTTTCTTGGGGATATTCCAAATTAAAGAAAACCTTATCTATATCTTTTTGGACTTTTATCATCCTAAAGAAAAAGTATAAAGTTCATGATCGATATGATAAAAGGCCAGCATTTCATGTAAAATGCACTAATATACATATTATTATCATCTCGAGCCACTTTAATGAAAGAAAGCTCCTTTTATCTCATGACTTCATCTTAATCTTAGGGCGTGCATGAACCTTTTTTGATAAAATAAAAACACTAACCACAGGACATGTAGATGCCCCCCATCATTGGAATTCAATTGTACACTCAAGAGCATTGATGACCTCCATGTCCTACAATGTTACCCTCATGAAGGACATTTAGGAGGAAAGGAAGGGCAGTCTATGAGAGGCTGAGTCAGCTAAAGGACATAACCTCCTCCGCATTAAACAAATCCACATCAGATTTGCAGAATCCCCCACCTTCCATAAATGTGAGGTCCTGCACCACAAGCACTTAAAGAGAGGGGGAGGGAGAGAGGCAAAAAAGCTAGAAATCATTGCTCATTGTTACTGAATATATACACTGAGTGTGTGTATGCATAAGTAACTCCACTTGTCAGTAGCTTCTGAAGTGGAGAGTTCTTGAGAATCATCTCAGAAATGGGTGAAGTAGGTTTCTTTGTTTTCCCTTTTCTTAATCTTTATGTTTGTACAAAGATTTCTTTCTTTATTTGATATATAGAACAAGTGCAAATTAATATGTCAGGTTTCTCGTATGATGATTTTCTTTGTTAGGAGAAAAAAGAGGACGAAAAGAAGGAAGAGGCTAAGGAAGAAGAGAAGAAGGAAGAAAAGAAAGAAGAAGAGCCTCCAGAGATTGTGCTCAAGGTTGATATGCATTGTGAAGCTTGTGCTAGGAAAGTTGCAAGAGCTTTGAAAGGATTTGAAGGTGTTTTTTCTTTACCGCCTTTAACTGATCAACCATATTATTGAATGCTCCTCCCTCAAGATTTAGAAATTTTTCTTAATTAGGACAGAGACATAGAGGGATTTTCTTAAAACAAATTTATACACCTAATTAAGGTTAAATTGAATATTATAAATTAATTAATTGATGCAGCACAGTTGTTTCTTTCCTTTCGTGACATCAAGTGCTGATTTTCTTTGTTTGTTTTTATAAAAAAGAGCTTTGCAGAGGGGAAAAGGGAGTAAATTCATGTTAACTAATCCCTTTATGATAATCTCTATCTTAATTAAAGAAAATCTACAATATAATTAGTGAGTTTTCTTTAAAAAATCAGTGCATATTGTGTTCTTAATATATACTTTCATATTCAATCCATTTAGAAACGCGGGTTTCACCGCATCCCTGTTTGGAAACCGGTTTCACCTGCAGTGTAACCCGTATTTCCCGGTCTAAAAGCATGGAGTTCCTCACGTTTCGTAAGTGAATGTTGGATCACAGGAGTGGAGGAAGTAACCACAGATAGCAAAGCAAGCAAGGTGGTGGTGAAGGGCAAAAAAGCAGACCCCATGATGGTATGTGAGAGGTTGAAAAAGAAAAATGGGAGGAAAGTGGAGCTGATTTCACCCGTGCCAAAACCACCCGCAGAGAACAAAGAAGAAAACAAAGATCCACCCAAGGAAGAAGAGAAAAAGAATGAGGTAAAAATTTCAAAAGATACTATAATTATGCTTATCGCATTCTTCCACACAACTAAAAAGTAAGCCCTAATTCTCTATTTATGACCAGCCAAAGTTAGGGTTGATAATCCTGTCTTAAGCCTTCGACTATACGTTGGCTTCAACTTGATAGTGCTGTAAAGCAAGAAGTTACTGTGGCCCTTTCTAAACTTTACCCCCTTGGCTACAGTGAATCTTGTGACTGCTCTTTGAATGCTGACATGAAAGTAACAAAACAAGTCAGCAATATGGGGCACATTTTGCAAGGAAAGAGATGGACCCTTTAGGGCTTTGACCCCACAAGTCCTCAAATTTATTGTTATGGGCCTAATGCTCAGAGTTTTTTTCGTTTTGTTTTCTTGCTTAAAGTGGTGTAATCTCTCCAGCTTGTCTTCAGGATTTGTAAGGGCAAGAGCATCCGAGGGAGGAGAAGAGCCCATTTCCTTATGATTACCTTTTGTTATTGTTAGCAAAATCATCAACATGTTAACAAAGATTAATGGATCTTATAAATCAACTGTTTGGGCGGCATAAGCACGTGTCTCGGGGATGGGTTTAATGGAATTTGGTGGTTTCTGTCTCACTCTTATTGGGTATTGAGCCTCTTGGCTTCTTATGGCCACCATGGCATTCACCCCCTCTAGAAAATAAAAACAAGACGAGAGCCAGAATTGATCCATACTTGAAGTTAGATTATGAGCTTTTTTTTTAAAAAAAAAAACAGCTAAATGCTATTTAAGTTCCACCAAAGTTAATTAAATATTGTTAATTTAAGAAAAAAGAAAATGTTCGAAAAGGCTAAAAAAAGCTCTCCAACTTTTCTCAAAAACTGGTTTAATTCCTGCTTTTAGATGAGCTAGCACTACCTCAAGCTAAAAATTACTTATATTTGTATATCTTGGCTGTATTTTTAATTGCAATGTGGTGGCTGCAGCCTCCTCCTGTTGTAACAGTGGTCTTGAACGTTAGATCAATGCATTGCGAAGCATGTGCTCAATCGCTACGAAAGAGCATTCGAAAGATCCAAGGTATATCACCTTCAATCATCTAGCAATTTACCATCAATTTCTATGATTTTTTCGGAACATATGTTGATATTTTTCACAAATTTTCTTAATGGATGTTAATTTCTTCATCCGAATGTTCATTGAGCTTGAGATTACATCACAAGAGTATCGATCTGACGTGATTTATCATCATTTTAGCTACTTTGAACAGCTCGACTAATTACTCAGGACTCCTGATTATTTTATTTTTTGACATTAGCAACGTATAACGATATAATAGGATTATTTTCTTCTCAAAATCTTTTTTTTCCCTCCATAATATGGGAGTTAGAACTAATTCTAGTTTATCTACTTTTATCTCTGTGGGAGGGAAAAGAACGTTTGTATACAATTACAAAATTAATTTTGTATATTGCAGAAGAATATATTTCCTTGTTGTAATATAATAATAACCAAACAAATTAAACTAGAATCGTTGAGCCTAGAACCTGTTTTATTAAAAAAAATTATAGAATACACAACTAATTATATGTGTATTTTATTTTATTTCCTTAAATTACATTTTTCTGTATTTCTTAATTAGGTCTATGCATATTTAATTTTTAAATGTTCCCAGCAAATATTCATGTATCCTAGAGCAAGTTGAGCATTGAGTAATTACTTCGCAATATTCATGCAGGTGTAGAGTCAGTAGAAACAGACCTAGCCAATGGTCAAGTAATAGTAAAAGGGGTGGTTGATCCATCGAAGCTGGTGGATGATGTGTACAAGAAGACTAGAAAGCAAGCTTCCATAGTGAAAAATGAAGAGAAGAAGGAAGAAGAGAAGAAGGACGAGAAGAAGGAAGAGAAAAAGGAAGAAAAGGAAGGAGAAAAGAAAGAAGGAGAAGAAGAGAAGGAGGGGGATGATAAGAAAACAGATATCAAGAAAAGTGAATATTGGCCATCAAGGTATTACTCTGATCAGTATGCTTATGCTCCTGAGTTCTTCAGCGATGAAAACCCTAATGCTTGCTCTATTATGTAGCTAATAATTAAGGTTGCCCTTTTCGTGAACCTTTAAATTAGTTTAGCTAATGTTAATCATAATGTAAGCAGTTTTGCCATGTATAATATGGTATGGTAATAAGATATTCAAGCACAATACTTGATGTCATATGCAATTAATTCATATGTCCTCTCTATTAATTATTCTGACCCCATTTTGGTTTAATCTTTCAGAATCTTTGAAACTTTTGGGTGCCATATTTCTTTAATAACCTTGTATTTATTCAATAAGGAATTGTTATGTTGGTGTTCATCGAATTAAAAATACATCGATAAAAATAATTATAATAGGGCATTATCCTTGTTCTTTTCAAAATTTCGCGCATCATTTCATGCCAATCTGATAATTACTCGTGGCGAAGAGGGAAAATTTGGACAGGGCACTTGCAGTCTATGTGCCTGAATACCTTGAATCCACGAAGTTTTGTACGCCCAGTTTCAGCAAGGACCAGCTTTGTTCCTTGTAAAGCAGAACTCAGCATTATGAGATTTGTAATCATATGAAAAAATGTGACCAAGTCGGTGGTCCTTGAGTTTTTACTTAAGAAATTTGGAAATTCTTATGTACGAGGACACTATTTGCTTGCATTTGTTCTTGATGTGAAGGGGCGGCGTTCCCATTCGAATGCCTTCATCTGCATCCACAGTGCACAAACAGCAAGCAGCCACTCCAACACATGATTTTATTAGAAAATACACCAACATGTGCAGCATGATCCAAGACGAGCAATCTAGCTAGCAGCAGATCCTTAAAAAAACCTAGCAAATTCTTAAGTTGTTGGATGTGGAAAATGGGTTTGTTCCTCAAGGTATCTTGATTCCGAACTCAAGAAAGGAAAGGAAAGGATCGCAACAACACAATTTCTTATGAATGCCCACCATACATACAAGTAACCCATTTCATAATATGTGAAAATTAATCCAAGAATATGATAACAACTATAAAAAAATGCAAGCAAAGCGATCAATTTAGCACTCAAATGCACATGAAATATTGGCGTGTATTTATCTTTTTCCGAGAGAAAGGGATTTGGTGTCAAATAATTACATAGCTGAGGATGACACACTCTCAGAAGTGGGGGGTTTCCAATATAACATCCAAGAGGGAAACAGTACCATCCATTGGACCACAAAGCCACTAGATTTCACTTTTGACTAGCTAGGAGCTTAAAGAAGGGACATGTTAGTCACTCTCGCTGTGGGCATGGCATGGGATATTGATGCGATGGCTACGAGTGAATGATCAAAAAGTAGAGAGAGTTTAGCACATGGTGAAAATCTTGTGGCACGGAGGAGTTACGTTTCGATGTGATCTCCCATTAACATAGTGATCTTTTGTGTGTTTATATATAGTTTGAAAAAATAAATTTATAAATTTTACATTTTTTTTATGAGGGCTTCAAGAGAAAATTGATACATATAAAATTAAAAATCATAGTAATTAACCAAACACTTTTAAACATATATTAGATAAAATATATTATATATCCGCTACTCATAAATGTTCAATTATGGACCCCGAGTTCATTTTTTTAGTCCTAGCTAGGGATGTGAAAATGAGAGAAGCTTTAGTGGGTGCCTCAATCATGGGACCTGTGGATGGAAGTAAACCTACATGCAATTTAGAAATTACACTTCTTTTTATGCACCGATAAAACCAAGCCAAGACATTTTTCTTTCTTGGTAAAAGAAGAGGCAACCTAAGACATTTATAATCACGATGTTCCCCGTTCTCTTTGCTTAACTTTCTTGTTATTCTCATGGGTTTTTTTTATAATCAAATTAAGTTAGGGAGTCTCGTGAAAAGAAATTAGGATCATATATTTTGCTATTTAATTGAACTGCAATCTTAATCTCAAAACAAAGAAGGAACTACAAATTTATAATCACAAAATGGGAAATAAAATAGGGTTTCGTAAAAGCTTCTTATATTGATGGATCAGGAGAAAAATTAGGAATTCTTGGGTCTCTACTATAGTTCTAATTAAGTTCTTAAAAGACCTTAGATATTATTAGGAATTAATGCCAATTTAATTATGATAGTTTTTGGGCGACCCTCCAATTAAACAAACATCGCAGGCAAAAAAAAGCTTATTGGTAGCTAATCCCAAGTCACCAAAAATATTTTAGCTAAATATATAAAAGCATAACGTGTGCATGTGTGTGAGTTTTTGAATGATATATTGCAATGACATTCATAGGACATTACATTGAAAAAAAGTGTAGAATTAGAGTTTTATGGGGAAAATTTAGAGTGCTTCATGAGTAAGTATCGATACTTATTTTATGAATTCGATTTGAACAGAGAGATGAATGATGAAGGAGAAATAAATAAAGAAAAAACGATAAGAATGTATCTGATAAAGTGGAGTAAGTTCACTGCTTGCAATTAAACAGGCTGCTGGTTAATTTGAGGGTGGAATCCAGAGCATGGGTCAACGCCATAGGAGCTACGGGTCCCTGGATCCTCCACTAGAGAAAAATTGATCGGTCCATAGCTCTCGACCCGTCAGCTGCAAAGATGCACCACCTTTCGGTTTGTTCACTTCCAGTGGTGTCAAAAGGACCACCTCTCGAGTCTTGATGCTCGGCAAAACTAGGCAAAATGATCACTCATTGGGATGGTTCGGTCACCAGCTATTCTCTTATTTTTCCTTTTTTTTCCAATATATATATACATATATATACACACACTTTTTCAGAACAGCTGTCAACCGTTCCTATCTCCTCTGCCATCCATTTTGCCAGATTTTTGAAGTACTTTTCTTTTTTTGTGTTTGTTTCTTATACGGCAGTCAGGTTTAAGATAAGCTATCAATTGTAAGTAATTTTGATCGTTTCCACTTCCAACGTTGGCATGTTTGACACGTGGAAGCCACCAAAGACCATGGGCAGAGCACAACCTCTTCTCCACCGTGACACCGTTAGTCACCAAAGGAATGGCCCCCCTACCGAACACGGTAACATTCCACGTAGGACCCACAACAACTCCACGTGGTCCACCACGCTGGCACACTCTAGGACCAAGACAAAAGCGTGCCTTGTCGTTCTTGACATGTGGTCTCCACGCATGCATCGGCCATCAGTATTTTTTATTTTTTTTTCCTGTCAAGAGAATTAATATCTTGTAAAATCTATATATTTATGGAATTAATTAATCATGGGCTATATTTTATATGAATCATTGACTCTCTAATAAATGCGAGCATCCAAGTGATGATTACTGCTCTCTGGAATGATAAACAAGCGCTAATTAACTGAAATAAATCTCCTATTGATTGACAAAAATTGCAAGAAGATAATATACAGTTATCACATAAGTTCAGTGATCAAGTCAGCATTCAATCCTGTCGCAAGCCAGAGGACCCAAGAAATTATCTTTTTTACCATTCTGAAAATGGTAGAAACCCTATTTTCCAAAGGCTATTCTTGTCCCCCAAAAATATTCACTCGTTGCTATATATTTCAACCAGCCTGAGAACCAACGCGCTTACCTTCGAGTTAGAAACTCCCTTCACTTCTCTTCACTTCTTCTGAAGTAAGAGAGAAGGGCCAAAAAGAAGGGATTTTTTTTTTAATTACAGTTCGAGTCTTTATTGGTCAGCAATGGCAAGTCAAGAGAGTACTGATGGAAAACACACAAATGGGTTGCGGTTAGATTCATCAGTAGAACATCATGAAAGATGTCCTGTTGAAGAAGTGGCTTTAGTTGTGCCTGAAACTGACGATCCAGCACTCCCTGTCTTGACTTTTCGTGCATGGTTTCTGGGTTTAACTTCATGCGTAATGCTTATCTTCTTGAACACTTTTTTCACTTACCGTACACAGCCACTTACTATCTCTGCCATTCTTATGCAAATTGCTGTGTTGCCTATTGGCAAGTTCATGGCTAAGACTTTGCCTACGAAAGATTATAGGATTTTGGGGTGGAGTTTTAGTTTGAATCCAGGGCCTTTTAATATGAAAGAACATGTGATTATCACTATTTTTGCGAACTGTGGTGTGTCTTATGGTGGTGGTGATGCTTATTCTATTGGTGCCATTACTGTTATGAAGGCTTATTATAGGCAGAGTTTGAGTTTTCTTTGTGGGCTGCTAATAGTCTTGACTACTCAGGTGAAGATGAAATATTCCTCCTTTCTTCTTTTTGGCTAAACAGTACTGTTTTTTAAAGGAAGTGAAACAGTGTGTTTGGTTGTTTTGATTTCCTTTTTCCCCTTTGTTTCTGGGTTTTGATTTGCAGATATTGGGATATGGATGGGCTGGGATGCTGAGGAGATACCTGGTTTATCCTGTAGAGATGTGGTGGCCTTCCAACCTTGCTCAGGTTTCTCTGTTCAGGTCTGTGTTTTCTACTACCAGGCAGGCCTCTACTTTGGCTTCAATTTTTCTAAATGATCTGTTTGGTTGATGAAAAGAATATTGGAATCCCATATTTTAATCGAGTCTCTTCAGTTTTTACTTCTGGGTTTACTTCTGAGTTCGTCGTGACTTGATTGGCTTGGACAAACATAGCTGTGTCAACTTCAAGAATTTTTTTTTTTAAAAAAAGAACGAAACTATGTGATTTTAATAAAATAAATGACCTGTTGATCTGATAACCCAAATCTTTAGTCGAGTTTGACAGATATGATTCAAAGACTGTTTTGTGGTTCAAATTTTATCACTGAAAACTCACGTGAGAATATTTCTAGAAATAAACAAACAGAGGCTGAAAAAGGACATTGCAGAATTCTCTCCATGTTGTAATGTGTGAAGTGAAATTAACTCGAGCAATTTACTTCTTTTTTTTCATAATAGAGTTGAACATGACAATAATTCTAGTTGAATAACTTTATCTTGTTGGCATATGATTACAAGTGCATGTTCACTGGTTAAGAATCTGTTTTGTAGCTTTTCTTGACTTATGAGTGATTCCACAGGGGACACAGTGCGTACGTAATACTATAAACATTGAACTTAGTTTGTGCTGGTTGTCATGACTTACGGGTAAAATTCATGACTTCTGGGTGAAATTCCATCTTAATTTGTATTGGTTGTCATGAGTTTGCTTGGGATCATATTCCTCAGTAATTGGTGAAGCTAGAACTTCCATATTTGATCAGCTTGCACTTAGTTTTTGGCACTAATGTTGTCATATGCTAAACATTTTGTGTCTACAGAGCACTGCATGAAAAGGAGCCGAAAAGCGAAGGCATGACTAGGATGCGATTCTTCCTCATTGCCATGACAGCAAGCTTTTTCTATTACGCAGTCCCTGGTTACTTGTTCCCAATCTTGACATTCTTCTCGTGGGTCTGCTGGGCATGGCCTCACAACATGACAGCTCAACAAATAGGGTCAGGATACCATGGCCTTGGTGTTGGTGCCTTCACTCTTGATTGGGCTGGGATTTCGGCCTACCATGGCAGCCCCCTTGTCGCTCCTTGGTCTTCCATTGTCAATGTTGCGGTTGGCTTTATCATGTTCATCTACATTATAGTCCCTGTGTGTTATTGGAAGTATAACACTTTTGATGCTCGGAAGTTTCCAATATTTTCTAATCAGTTGTTCACTTCTAGTGGGCAAAAATATGATACTACAAAGATCCTGACCCCAGAATTTCAACTTAACATTCCTGCTTATGATAGCTACAGCAAGCTTTATCTTAGTCCTCTATTTGCCCTGTCGATTGGATCAGGATTTGCAAGGTTCACGGCAACTCTCACCCATGTGGCACTGTTTAATGGAAGGTAGCCTGGTTTCTATCATGGACTTCCACACGCTGATAATATAAATGTAGATGCCCTTTTTACTGCATCTTAATAAATGGCATTATGTGGTTTCCATTGTCCAGGGATATTTGGAAGCAAAGTAGGAAAGCAATGCAGAATGTGAAATTGGATGTTCATGCAAAATTGATGAAAACTTACAAAGAAGTCCCCGACTGGTGGTTCTATATTCTGTTAGCAGGGAGTGTTTTCCTCTCATTGTTAATGTCTTTTGTTTGGAAAGAAACTGTGCAGCTGCCATGGTGGGGTATGCTCTTTGCCTTTGGCTTGGCTTGGCTTGTTACCCTTCCTATTGGGGTTATTCAAGCAACTACCAACCAGGTATCGCCAATTTATTAATTTTCTGTTTTTCTTCTCTGCCTGTTAGACATAGCAAACTTTGCTTTCGATGTGTAGGCAAATTCAATCTGAAGTTTTTTCTTTGGACCTCATAATGTTGTGTTTGCATTGCAGCAACCTGGCTACGACATAATAGCACAGTTCATGATTGGATATGTCCTACCAGGACAACCAATTGCAAACCTGCTTTTCAAGATTTATGGACGAATCAGCACGGTCCATGCTCTTTCTTTCTTATCCGACCTTAAACTCGGACACTACATGAAAATTCCACCACGGTGCATGTATGTAGCTCAGGTATTGTAATACAGAAACTTGTGCAGTTGTGCATTTGAATTTGTTTTTTGTCCTGGTTGTGTGGATTATTAGAAAAAGAAATTGTGTTTTCCTCAGCTTGTGGGAACTTTAGTTGCCGGTACAGTCAATCTTGCAGTTGCGTGGTGGATGTTGGAGAACATTGAAAATATCTGTGATGTTGATTCGCAAGATTCCAACAGTCCTTGGACCTGTCCTAAGTACCGAGTTACTTTCGATGCTTCTGTAATCTGGGGCCTCATTGGACCAAAAAGGCTCTTCGGACCTGGCGGCCTTTACAGGAACTTGGTATGGCTGTTCCTCATTGGAGCTTTCTTGCCAGTGCCTTTTTGGGTACTGAGCAAAATGTTCCCTGAAAAGAAATGGATTGCATTGATAAACATTCCAGTTATATCTTATGGTTTTGCCGGAATGCCACCTGCTACTCCCACCAACATTGCAAGCTGGCTTATCACTGGAACCATCTTCAACTACTTTGTCTTTCGATATCGCAAGCGCTGGTGGCAGAAGTATAATTATGTTCTGTCTGCGGCATTGGATGCTGGGACAGCTTTCATGGGTGTTCTATTGTTCTTTGCTGTGCAGAACACGGACAAAAAATTGAGTTGGTGGGGTGCAGAACTTGATCACTGTCCTTTGGCTACATGTCCAACAGCGCCAGGAATTGTGGTTAAGGGATGTCCTGTCTTTTGAATAGCTATGCAGCCATTATAGTTAAAGGTAAAGCTGGTTTAGTGTAGTTTTAAGAGATGGAGAAGAAATTGGAAACAGTGAGAGAGAACTTTTAGGTATCAATTTTCATTCTGCATGCTTGTACATGCTTTCTTTCCATACTGAAAACTTGCTGTTCTTAGCATATAGCTGGCGACAGTAACTCTTTTTCTACAACTTGGAAATGAATTCATGGCAATCCCTACAAAGCTTCAACCATAATAGTTCTGTTATCGTTCGGGAACTTTGGTGTGAGATGTTTATTGCATATTTTATGCAGCAGAGATGCCTCGTGCAATCTTTATATTGAAAATAGCTAACCACATTGGCATAGAGAATAAGAAAAATATTCTATACAATTGACATAATTTGATTAATACCAAGGATTAACCTTATTTTGATCACTGGAATGAGGAAAGATTTACAAAGAAGAGGCAGAAGCTATAAATATGTCAATAAACAGCTATAAGATTTCATCCTTTTGGACATTCCTATTTAAGCCAAACAAAAAAAAATGTTTACAACACAGAAAAAGCAGCTTCAAGTTAGCTTCTTTGTTCTGTCTGTTTTCTCTCAACTGTCTCTCTATGTTACTTGCATATGATTCTAATTGGAAACCCTTTAATATCTTTAGACTGTATGGTGTTGTTGGTCTCAATATCAAGTCCCTTCATCCTAACCACCGACTCAACATGGCCCTTTAATGTGTGAAGCTCTCTTAGCCTGCAACATTAACATAAGTTCACAAGCTTTGTGCCTTCAAGAAAAGAAATTGCAGATAATGAATAAATGTAAAATCATGAGCTTGATTTTTAGTTCTCGAAACAGGTCTTAAAGGGCTACTCATCATGTATGTCCATCTTTAAACTATTTATCAGATACTGATACAAGCGATATAAGTTTTCCCTCTTGCTCTCGTCTCGGTACAGCTAAACTTTACCTTTCAGGTGGTTAAGTTTTAGGGTTTCCATCATGGAATGACCTTTAGTTCACTACTGTATGTGCAGGCTAAGTACTTACCTTGCTACTTCGGCGTACCTCTTTGCCTGCTCAGCGAGTTCACTCAACTCCTTATAGTTGTCCTTGTCATTTTTCATGGTTTCTGGAGACTGGAGACCACGAAGGGTGCGCTGAGCTGTAGCCCATTGAGCCTCCCTTTCACTCTCTCCGTAATCCTTCTTGATAGTGAAAGCAGTCTGAATATATTTATTTTTAAAAAAACAAGCACAAAGGTAATGCAATAAGCAAAAAGTTTGTGAAATGAAATAGGAAATCAGATTTTGTTGACTTTAAAAACGTTTTCTAGCAGGTTATCCCAAGCCTTCCCTGTCAATGCATAGCGGGTGATGAACTTGAGGATATCGAGAGGGATGCAGGTGATAACGCTGAAGATCCAGATTATTCCTGCCCATCCCCAAACAATGCCTTGGATTCTTGCAAATCCCCAGTTTGCATACACAGCAATGATAGTTGCCACCTTCATGGAGAAGTATTAAGTTAGAGCTTGGATTGATAACAGCTTGGAATTGAAGGGCAGGAAATGCACCTTTGTGATTCCTGATCTTGCCTACAAAGCTCACAAGAAGGAAAAATAATTTTCCATTTCAATCACTAAAAGAAATGTAACGAAAATGAACTGACAAGAACTAAAAGCGCATAAGAAGAGATTGAATTGCATACCTCAGTGGGATCTCCCAACATCTCAACAATTGAACCATCAGTTCATCCTGGTTCTCGGTTCTAGAAGCCCTGGCAGCGTGTAATACGAGGGTGTTCTTGTCCATGTCCTTCACAAACACCTGCAATTAGCAATGAAGAAAGTACCAAACGTAAGTCTTAGGAAATCAAGCAAGTGAAAGTCCCTTGAACATTATGTGACTTGGCCAAGACCACGAACCTCAATGAGATTCCTTTCAACAGTAAGCTTGTTAAGGGTTAGAGTTCCAGTCTTGTCACTTCACAAGACATCCATTCTAGCCATTTCTTCAATGGCAGCCATCCTCTTGGTGATGGCATCTTGCTGTGATAGGCGATGAGACCCAATAGTCATTGTCACTGACAAGACTGTGGGCGATGGGAATACCTCCAATGAGAAGCATCAAGAGGTTGTCAATGCCCTCTCTGTGCTTCCTGTGTTGGATTGGTTACATCACAGTGATCTCAATCAGCATACCAATAGCAATTGAGCAGATACAGAAGTTACCAATAGCTGTCAACACCAGACAAATAGAATGCACCCAGAGACAAGAGTTATAACAACAAATTTATATGTGATGACGAGCAAAGAAAAAGGTACGTTCAAGGATGGACAAAATGTACCTTGGTCTTAGGGGCAAGACTAGCCACCAAAGCAGCGGCAGCGTTACCAGCATTGTTTCCTTCAATGAAGATGATGGTGGAGTTGATGACGGCAATACAACAATGCCAACAAAATCTTTCCAATCTGGTGGCTTGCCTCCTCCATTGGCCCATAATGGCAGCTGCCTCCATGACCCACGATAAAGGATTCCACATGAAACCCAAGAACTGGAGGACTTTACTCTTTTTCTCTCCTCAAGCCTGTTAGGGCCAAAGATCTCAAGCCTCTCCTCACCTTCTGTTGTATTCAACCCCTCTTTTGTCCATTTTAGCTTTTCAAATACTTCTTCAACAAATTTATATGTGATGACGAGCAAAGAAAAAGGTACGTTCAAGGATGGACAAAATGTACCTTGGTCTTAGGGGCAAGACTAGCCACCAAAGCAGCGGCAGCGTTACCAGCATTGTTTCCTTCAATGAAGATGATGGTGGAGTTGATGACGGCAATACAACAATGCCAACAAAATCTTTCCAATCTGGTGGCTTGCCTCCTCCATTGGCCCATAATGGCAGCTGCCTCCATGACCCACGATAAAGGATTCCACACGAAACCCAAGAACTGGAGGACTTTACTCTTTTTTTCTCCTCAAGCCTGTTAGGGCCAAAGATCTCAAGCCTCTCCTCACCTTCTGTTGTATGAACCCCTCTTTTGTCCATTTTAGCTTTTCAAATACTTCTTCAACAGGGATTTTCTCCTGCATAAGCACAAAAACCAAACAACAACATTTGTCATTAGGTCTCATCAGTCATCAACCTAACTGAAAAGCACAGTACTACACTAGAGAAAACAAACAAACATGTGTTAAGTGTTGATGATAAATGCTTACAAGACCAGAACAGTCATTTTTTATCTGTTCCGAGGGAATGTCAGCCACAGTGAAGGATCAAAAACAAGAAATTTAAGCTTGGTCAATGAATCTCTTGGGGTTGTAGCCCTAGAGTCTCTTTCAATAGGCCTTCTTTTCTTTGTTTCGTTGGCCTATCAAAAAGACAGCAAGCATTGGTTCTTAACAAAAAAGCTTCAAATGCATAACCAACTTCCTTATCAACAAATGGAGTGAAAGCTCGACGAATTCGGACAAGTTAGTTTTGCACTGGTGGTTTGTCCATTTTTGGATGATATTAACGTTAGAAGACTGCAAAGGAAGAAAGAAAAGCTGCTGCTGTTGTCATTTCTTCTGTGCTATAAGTGTAATGTACTGTGATATCGTGTCAGAAATAATGTATTGTACCATGATCTTAGTTTGAGGTGTTCTTTTAAAACTTAGCTGCCAATCATTAATTACCAACCACCTCAACAGTCGATAGTTCATGTCAGAATTTAAGAGAGATGATCCACTTATTTAGCTCATCCAGGGATCACGGTAGTAGTATAACGGTCTGATTCATCCTTGGCCATTTCTAGGTTAGGTGGTTACTATTAAGCTCATGACATGGTGATTAACCTTTTCTTGTTTGTTTATATTTTGAGAGAATATTTTGTACCTTGTGATCGCTAGCAAAATGTTCAAACAAACACACACACACACACACAAATATTTTGAATGTTTCAGTTTATTTATTAGATAAAACTAGGTTTTAGGCTGTGAGTCGTTGCAGTTGCTTTACATTGGATAAAAAATATATAACTGCATTTAAAAATACAAATGACTTACATGTGATGAAATATTTGAAATTATGATTAAAAATTCAAATATATTAAAATTAATTAATTAAGTATCATAAATATTAATAAATAAAAAATAAAAGTTGGTGTAACTTGATCAATAAAGTGGTCAAACAAGAAATTGGTTGCCTCACTCAAATAGTGATCTAATTAAAAAAAAAAACCTCAGCCATTTTAGTCTTATCTAGCTCTTGAATGTTAAAACAAAGAACTATCAAAAGATTAAATTAGAAAAAAAATACTAAAAGAGTGAAATGAAAAAACGATGATAAATTTTACAATCTAAGTAATGAATATTATTATAATCAATTAACCTAATTGAATAATTTATTTATTTTTTCTCTGTTTATTCTCTTCTCGCTAAGGCTTTCATTGGGTTATTGAACACAAATCATATTAAATTTATAAGTAAATAAAAGAGTTATAAAAGAATTTAAGCTAAAATTTTAAAAATATATCATGATCTTAGTTAACTTTAATTAAAAAAATATTAAAACACATGTCAAGATGTTGTGTCATAACCTATTAAATCATCAATTTGTGCTAAGAACTCAACAAGGTCTAATAAATTTTTTTAATTAAATTTGTGTTGCACCTAAATAAAAAATAAATAGAATTGCAAAAAAAAATCTTCATAAAAAAACCTAGAAGCACGGGCCTAATGACTTAATGCATCTAGACCTATATGAAAAAAGCTTAAGTGTTTGGGCTTGGTGACCTAGGCCTACATGTTTGAGCTTTTTATATATTTAAAAGGGCAACCCTTTTTTATTTAAAATAAATAAATGAGAGGATTTGTTGCTTGTTAAAGTAAATGATGTGTCTCTTATTTGTTTAAAATCTAACTACTACAATTATAGTTATAAAATTAGATAAAGCTATTTTTACTCAAAAAAACCTTTTTTATATATAATTCATTTTAACCAAAAAAAAAACCTTGTAAACATCATCACTACACTTAAAAATCAATTTATCAATTCAAAAAACTTCAAAATCAACACCAAAACATGAAATCAAAGAAGGTTAGAATTTTCTTTTTCAATTTTAATATACTTTTTAGATAATATTAAGGTTTGAAACAACTATTATCCAACTCCTTTTATCAAATAGAACTCTTGGACACCAATATCAACTAATTTGGTAGCCAAAATATGTGAAAACAATGACTTTCTCTATATATGTCAAATCCGATGAAAATTTCTCTTTTTTTCAAAAACAAGGAACGTAAAAATAATAAAAATAAAATTGTATATCAAAATTGAATTTAGAAAAAATATAAAGAACCGAAAGGGTCTAAGTTTATAAATTGAAGGATTAAAGTGTATTTTATATGTCAACTCTAAACACACCACCCATTTTCAATATTTTTTCTAAGTTAGACCTCTATCTTTTAATTTTATCCTTAATCAATAAATTTAAAGCATCTAGATGTTAATCTTACAATAACAAAACACAATAAAAAATAAATTAAGAGATCAAAATAAAAACAGTATTGTTCTACCTCCAATGCATTGTGAGTATGCAAATAGTATTTATCACAGCAAAAACCCTTACACCTTTTCGCTTTAGTTAGTTTTGTTATAACAAAATTCTAATTAAATTAGTCCTTGAATGATAAATCACAACAAAAAACAATATACATTATTTAAATTATGAAAGACATAGTATTTAAAACCTATATCAAACCAATCTCATTATACATAAAATTAAAAGGTGTGGGGAAATAATGCACTATGAATTACAATAGTAATCCATAGTGTATTCCTCTCCTTTTTTTATGTTTTTATTGCACTTTTTTTCCCATCTTTTAATTTTTTTCATTTATTTTTTAAATTATCTTTATTAATTTTATTTTTTAAATATTGAGTTGGTTAAAAATTTTACTTTGTAATTTTTTTGTTTAAAATACTATAGATTACCATGGTGTTTTTTCACATAGTTTTTTTTTTCAAAATTATATTTGTCATTTTTTTATATTGAGCTAATTAAGAATTTAGTTTTGTAATTTTTTTTTAAACATTGTTGATTACTACAGTATTTCTCTACATGATTTTTTTGTTTTTTTAATGATTTCTTTCAAAATTTCCTTTTTTATTTAATTTTTTAATATTGAGTTGGATAAAAATTACAGTTACAATATGTGAGGAAAGCACTATAACTTTTCTCGCAATTTACTGTGGATTAATAATGTTTTTTCTCACATGATTTTTTTTGTTTTATTATGTTTTTTTCCTAAAATTATCTTATTCAATTTTATTTTCTAAATATTAAACTGATTAAGAATTGCAATTACAAGAAAATACAAGTTATTTTCGCAAAACACTAAAGATTGATATATTTTTTCCTTATATGATTTTTTCAGTTTCTTTTAGGTTTTTTTTGTAATATTTTTTTTCCAAAATTACCTTCGTAGGTTTTATATTCTTTTAAATATTTAGTTGATTAGAATTTAACTTTGTAATAAAACTTAATTATATGGAGAAAACATTATAACTTTCCTCACAAAATATTATTAAGAATTATAATTACAAGTCATTACAAATAAGGCTAAATCATGAAGGAAAATACTATAGCTTTCATCACAAAACACCATGAACCTACAATGTTTCCAACATGATTTTTTTTTGTGTTTTTTTGTTATTTTTTTTAATTGTCTTTATCAATTTGATTTTTTTTAATATTGAGTTGATTAAAAATTAAGTTTTGTAATTTTTTTAACACTATGAATTATTGTATTGTTTTCCCATATGATGTTTTTATGATTTTTTTAAAATTATTTTTGTCAATTTTTTTTAAGGATTATAATTACAATAAAATTAAATCATATTGAAAAAACATTATTTTTCTTACAAAATACTATTAACTACTACAATATTTTTCCTTCTATGCTTTTTTTCTTCTAGAATTATTTTTGTTGTTTTTCTTTTATTATTAAGTTGATAGAGAATTTAACCTTATAATTTTTTTTTTATTAATAAAAAACCTAAATCATATAGCGAAAACACTATATTTTTCTTTTAAAATACTATGAATTACCACATATTATTTTGTTCAGTCTCTAATTTTTTTATCATCAACATAAATTTTTTTCCATCATAAAATATCAAAAAATACTAGCTTTATCATACCTTTAATTTATATTACTTATCATATTACTTATCTAGCACTGATTTATAATTATAATACTATTAAATATATTTATTTTATTAGCAATGCACGATTATATCATCTCATCATCTCATGGTGATATATAACATGTTTGTTGAAGTTCTATTCTTCAATTTCGCTAGCAAACATAAGAAGATGAGGCATCCATTTATCTTCAATTATGAAATGGTTTGTCTTGGCAGTAGGGGAATGTGTTGCTCTAGTAGTTTTACCTTGATAACCAAACACATGCATACATTTCTAGAATACTTTCTCGTTTTTGCAATTGAACTATTGAAGCTTATAGAAATTTATGTGAAAAGGACTGAGATCTATAGGGCATTCGATTTGCAGCCCATGCATAATGGCTAGACTTCAACACATGCATTTGTATGGGATCTAAATGCAAATCTTGCCAGGCTTCCAAGATGAAGTGCCTGTGAGAAATGAACATGTGGAAGAAATTCAATGCAAATCTCCCACGAGTGGGCAATCAAGAGAGTCTCCTCTGCTAGATAAATAAAAAACAATACAACTGCACCAAGATTTTAAGTATCTAGCAATTTTCTTCTCGGAAAAAAAGAGAGGAGAATAAGGCCAGTTTAAGGTAGTTCCCAATCCACTTAAATCAATCGAAGACTGCGATAATGTGGTGAAAGCATTAGATGAACCGACGCAAGAGAGTTATTAGTTCTTCTTTTCCCCATATGATTGCAGAGAACAACTACATGATGTGATAAAAACAAACAGCTAAATTAACTAACAATGGTTATCAAGCATTTGTATTTTGTAAAATACAATCTTTTTAATGCTTGAAGTGACTCCTTCCTGAGCTTACTTGAGCCATTGGCATATCTTAACTACATTTTAAGGATGGTAAACTACAACTCCCACACAGATGCAGTAAATTATTACCTCTGCAAAGACTTGTAAAGCACCACGGTTACATACTTGGCTAAGAACCTATGTGTTGAACCAAGTGCCACCACAGCAGGCCCGCTCTTTCCCTTCTGCATGTAGAGATGATTAAGCACGACATGTTGAGGTCTTGACAAAGGAGGCGGTATCTCCATGCAGGATGATGGCACATTGAGCAGTGTCATTTGTAAGTGCGGAGGAACCATTGGTGGCTCCTTCGCAAAATCCTCGTTACTAAGTTGCAAGTTGCTGTAGCTTGACTCTGGAGAATGAGGGGGTTCAAAACCAGATATACTTTCAAGGTCTTCTGGAACAAAGTCCTGACCAAAACATCAAATCGACAATACCAAAAGCTATCAGAAAATACCCATCACCAAGTAGCTATCTATATTTTCCTGCATGCTCTTAGTAATGGAACTATGTTCATATGACACTTTACAAGAATACCATGATAAGAGAGCTATGCTTTTAGAAGTTGATGATAAAATAAAATAGAAAAAATAATATGCATGTGTGACTTAGAAGGAAGCAACACAAGAAAGATGGGCAAGCACAACACAAAATTATACTAAATTATACTGAATAAGGATCAAATAGAAACCTTAATTTAAAATTTTATTACTAGATATTATCTCTTCAATTAGTTTGCCTCTCTAAAAGGTTTATGACCCCCTAAATAAACTTTAAAACTTATATAAATCAATAAGGAAACCCAAAATTAAAGGAAAATTAATAAAATTCCTAAACAAAATAGAAAAATATCCTAAATAAATATGGAAAAATAATAAAAGAATTGTAAACTAAATAGAAAAAAAATTCCTAAACTAACTAGTAAAATATAGCATATAGCAAATCTCAAATAGTAACTTCTCGGCATTAGCGAAAGACATCAATCTCTGATTGCTATAAAATTTTAATCCTATATGAAACAAAACATCTAGAATCTCCTAGTAAATTTTTTGCTCGATTCAATGATTAATAAAAAAATTATGCTTAATAACATAAAACTATGTATTAGAAAAAAATCTTATGCATCGGTCTCTCTAGGTTAAAAAGAACTAATCCTCAAGTTCAAATTACTCTTGCCTCGATGTCATAAATATCGAGTCAAGAATCTCCAACCCCTTTTCTTTCTCTTCAAGTATATAATAATTTTAGACATAAACTTCAATCTCTTCATCTTAAAATTTATACAAGAAACAATAATTGACAAATTATTTCTCTTCCATTTGCTTTTAAAGCAATAAATTACAAATCTCAAACTTCTTCATGAACATGTATTGTATCCACATAACCCTAGAATATATCTATCTTTATAATAACAATAAACTTGTAATAAAAAAATCAACATAGTTTGAATCAATAATTTTCTTTTATTGACCTTCCATGTTTTCTTTGCACTCAACTTCTAACTTATCAACAAAGGCATCATCAATGACATCACTACTATTATAGTTATTATTTACGATATCATCATTAACATTATCATCATCAAAATAAACATCATAAATTGATAGAGAATATCAATTTATATTGATCTCACCATAAACAGGATCACCAAAATCTTCACAATACTCATCCCAATCAAGAAGATGTCTCCTTCGCTCATGTTTCAGAAACAGGTTTTCAAAACTAGTCATGGACAATCTCTCCACTCACAATCCTCCTGACTCCTCAACTTTGTTAAGTGACAGGTTACTTTTGCAATTTGTCTTCGCATATTTTTTGTCACCAATTCCTCAACACCTCTTTTCAATTCTATAATGTCTTTACATGTTTTATATCACTAGCTCCTAAACCTTTCTCTCGTGAGAAAGAAACTCCACTTCCCCACTTAACATGAACACATTTTGCTTTGCGATCTCTTCCAACCATGGTTATTTAATAACACACAACAAACAATAACCTGAGATTGTAGTGCACAATAAACAATAACCTGAGATTGTTGGCCTCTAATATCAACACAGATAGAAGCAACACATGAAAAATAGCAAGCATAAGAACATAAAATTATACTAAATAGAGATCACACAGAAACTCTTATTCAAAATTTTATTACTAGATATTTTCTCTTCAAGTAGTTTGTCTCTCTATGAGATTTACAAGTCTTTAAATAAACTTAAAAACTTACCTAAACTAAGAAAACCAAAAAATAAAGGAAAAGTAATAAAAATCCTAAACAAACTAGGAAAAAAAATCCTATTTAAATTTTAAAAATAATAATAATAGAAGAGTTCTAAACCAAATAGGAAAAAAAAATCATAAAACAATAAGGAAGATATAGGAAATTTTGAATGGTAACTTATAGACATTAATAGAAGACCTTTTCAATCTCTAATAGCTGTGAAATTTTAACCCTATATAAAACAACGCTTCTAGAATCTACTAGCGAAATTTCAACCCAATTCAATATTTGAATAAAAAATTATGCTTAATAACATAAAACAACACGTTAGAGAAAAATCTCTTGCATAGATATGTATATGCATGCATACCTGCCTGTGTGTTAAAATCAATGCAGAACATGCTTAACCAAATCATAATATTAGCAGGACAAAAGGACAGAAAGAAAACTTTAGCTTTGACTTTAGAAAAGACTTTAAAAACATAATTTTGTGTAAACAGTTGTTCAAGCAATCACCATTGCACATGCCGGTTTCTTTCTTTTACTTAATAATGCATCTCCAAAGAAAGGAAGCCACGATTCAGAATATTCATATTCTACTTCCAAGTCTCAAAAACAAAAGGAGGCACATAAACAACGTCAAAAAAGAGATAGTGGGATAAGCAGTATTAAATTTCATCATTTCATCCTAGAAGAGAGAGAGATACCACAAATCAGAATTGTGAGACAGAAGGTCCTAAGTTTAAGAATTTCATACTCTTGCCATTATGCAAAAGCAAATATGCTGTTTAGGTATATCTATCCTAGTAAAATATTACAAACACAATGTACACTGTTTTGAAGAACAGATCATTAAACCTGAAAGTAGGCACGAGCAGCAATGACATATACCACCTTTTATGAGAATAAACTTATTCCTTTCTTCAGTGCAAGAGACTGAAACTACGAGTATAATCTGTACTACAATTTTGGGAAGCTCCAAATGCTATTTAAGTTTTAACTAAATACTATCCTTATTTTTCTGTCATTTAGGAAGCTCTCAAAAATAGGCACAAATAAAACTAACTTTATGGAGGCAGCAACACAGGAAGATAACCCAAAATTAAGTTAGAGATAGTTTCACCTTATGCATTCATGATAACACTTAGAGAACTGAAAGTAGGCAAGTGTTGCAATGACACTATACCACCCAATTATTAGAATAAACTGTTTCGTTTCGTCAGTGAAAGAAAACTGAAACTAAGAGTATAATCTGTATAAATACAATTTTGGCAAGGTCTAAATATTGTTTCACTTTTCAAGGAAGAAAATTAGCTAAATAACATCCTCTTTGTTGATCATTTATGATGCACCCAAAAATAGGCAGGAATAAATGACTGTATAGCTACAACAATGCAGGAACATAACCCAAAATTATGTTACAGACAGTTTCACCTTATGCATTCACAATGACACCAAGAGAGCATATGCTGGAAGCACATAAAAAGCACGAGGTCAAAAAAAGGTGGCAATATTAAGTAAGGTATCTAATGTTTGAAACACAACCCACAAACTGTTGGAAACCTAATTATATTTTATTTGTTTCATTCTCGGTTTTGATCTTCATGCAGATTTACTAGCTTAAATGACTACAGGATTACATTTAAATCAATCTTATCCTAAGGAAATAGAATGGAAGCAAGTCTGCTTCATGTGAATGTGTCAAGGGGAATCTTCATATAAACATTTCACTTGAGTCTCAGAAATGGTTGCACGCTCAGAAATATGTTAGTTTGAGACCCTTAAATTCATATACATCTTTACCTGCATGCTATTATACTTCTATTCCGAGCAAACAAATAAACCAAAAAATGCAGCAGCTCTAAAGATGGGGATAAATATCTGAAGTCAAATTCTTTCTTCTTACATTTTTCATGGTAGATACAACATTTTTGGACCTTTAATTGCAGATGGTATCAATGTCTTAGTGAAAAAGAAAATTTTGACTTTTTGAAACCAACTCTGCACTAATTATCAGATAAGAAAAGGACAAAAAGAAGCAAAGTTGTCCATATAGATACAATTGAATAATTAAAAAGGACAAATTTTACCAGCATCCCCTTAATTTAGTGAATTATTAAGAAATTATGCTGCAATACCAAAGGGACGGGATTAAAGGATTACCTGCAAATCCAAAGTATTGTAAGCATTGCCAGAATCATCTTTGGCCCAGGGAAAGTCAGGGGCATACCTCCATTGTCCATCAACAATAAACCTGTATTGATAAACACCTGATGGCAGAACTTTCATTATAGTGTAGTCTTTTCCTGATCTTTGCAAAGGCATTCTGATCAACAATGTAAATGGGACATATTAGACAGTCAGAAAGTGGATCCTGAAGTTGTTATAAAACAGATGGGGAAAATCTAAAGCATTGAATTTCAACCTTGTTTTCCAGTCATCCCATGATCCCTCAACAGCTACTTCCTTGCCACCATAAGTCCATGTAATCATTGTTGGAATTCCTTGCTCATTACACATTTCTTCATACCCTAAAGAATTTTGCATCCATGAGTGACTTGGAACTTGAATCTCATCAGGTCTTTGCAATGGAACCACTGGGACCTGACAAAGAAAAACATGCAATGAAAAGATATCAAATAGGGTTGTAGATGGAAGCACACACCAGAATAGAAAAAAAGAAAAAAGAAAAAAAAGGACATGACTCATTTTAACGAAAATATTTTCTAGGACATGAAGCAAAGCATGTTACATGAACATAGCACAAAATATTAAAATGACTTCCAAGCAATGAATATCACAAGGATCCAACAAAGTTCAGTTCATAACAACCTTGATCTTGTCAGATTGAAACTAACAGTTCGCTCCCTATTTACATCAAAACAAAAGACATACTTTGTTCCGCATTGACAGCACAACCTACCTGCCACCAAATTAGAACCCACTAAAATGTCCACTCCCAAGTAGAATCTCATAGGAAAGAACCCGATCGCTAATGCAATACACATCTTTTAACACATTCAAAGTAGGTGAAGCAATTCCCTTTCCGCTGATTCCCACACAAATACAGCCAAGTCAAGACTTTCCAAGCAAATATCAAATTCTCCAGCATCTAAAAGAATCCCACAACAAAGATAATGTGATACCAATCCAGTGTCATCTAAAAATTCTTCAAAAACTACCAAACCGATCAAAGTCTCAAAAAATTTGCATCCTTCGAAGCCAGAACCACATTCCAAAACAAAACAACTACACAATTTAGTTGACTCCTTCATAAAACCTTAGAGAGAATAACAAACAACAGCAACCGAAAACAGAAACAGAAAGACCGTAAAAAACAAACCTGAGGAGTGAACATAAGAGGTGAGTGAGTAGCTCTTGGGCTATGCGGAGGTGAGTGACCCATCATTTCAGGAGGAGGTTCAGGATAAGTAACATGGGACTCATCTGATGCAACCATAACCTCACTGCTGTTATGACTTTCTCCTTCACCACCACCACAACCACTCGATGGACTGATTGCTCCTTCTTCTTCTCTTCCATTCACATTCCCCATTTATTAATAACTTCAACTCACTTACAAATTAATGATCTTTATTAATGTTTTAGCTGTTGTTTATTGCAGATTGGATTGTATAAAAATAAAAATTGAAACTTTATTAAAACCCACCAACTATATACATGAATTAAATTAAGAACAATCCAAAAGGAAGCAATTTTGGGATAGACCCAGATGCCAAAATTGAATAAAGTTTATAACTTTGTTATTTTTGTGTCAAGTAACCAAGGAGTGTGCNTTTTGTTGGGTGGGGGGGGGGGGGGGGGGAGGAACGAAGGAAGGAAGGGAAATTTTGGAAAAGATAAAAGGAGAGTGATCTCCAGTGAGTTGGGAAAATGGGTTGAAGTAGAAGGAGAGAGTGGTGGTGGTGTGGTGGTGGGAGGAAGAGGTGGAAATAGTGGTGGTGGTGGTGGGGCAAATGGGTGATGTAAATGTATCGAATCTAGTGTTGTTTTTCTTGAGCGTGTATGCGATGATGTGCACGTCATTTTTTGACAAAGTCTTTTTCCTTTAAATTATTGCTCTCTTTATTTTCTTTAAATAGAATTTCCTTCTTCTTTTTTATGAGATTTTTGGATGCCGATACAGGATTCCTTTTTTGGGGGGGGGGGTGGGGGGGTAAGTTATGAAGTAATTATCTTCGTATGTATAAAACCTATACTAGTTGGCAAAATTAAACCAAAATATAATTAATATAAGATTTAAATAAGTTTAGATTAAAATAAAAATAAAAATAATTAATATGATTCGATTGCATCAAAAAATCTGGATTAATTCTTCAATTTAATAAAATATTTTTTAATTTTTTATTTTAAAAAAATTAAGTTAATAATCTCACACGGAGAGAGAGAGAAATTACTAGTAAAATTTAGACTGCTTAAACTAAGTTCTTTTCCATCTAATTTTAGATAATGTGTTGATATCTAGACTTATTTATCGTAATACTTTTTTTATTCTTTTCCCCTACTTTTCTTAATTTTCTTTTTATATTTAACTTTAAATGATGGCATGGATAGCAAATCAACCTCCTGCATTAGTCCAGTCATTAAAAAAAAAAAAAAAGTAGGATTGTTTTTCTCATGACAACGTGTTTAAATGTAAATTAAATAAAATTTTAAAGGTACATAATCGAATTGATACATCTAAAAATGAAAGTAAAATTGAAATTGTATTCAATTGTAAAATAAATAAAAACCTAGAATTTTTATTTATCAAATAAAAAAATAATTTAATATAATTCATATATCAATTTTCTTTCTCAGTCGAATACTAAATTTGTAATATAAAATATATTTTAATAAAAAAAAAAGTTTCATCGTTCCTTGGAAAAATTGAGCTTTGCTGCTATTAATATATAAATAAATTGCACTCTTGTACTGGCTATTTTCTCTACTAAAATTACACCACCCTCACAAAATATTATTTTTTATTAATTTTTTTTTCACTAAACACAAAAATGACGATAACAACAATTAAAAAACACTAGTAACGCAATGAAAAAATAAAGATAAAAATAAAAGAAGTAAGTCTCAAGATGATTAGATGCCATGGAGTTGTATTTTTTTTCTTAATTAATAGGATTTAATTCTCAAATCATATAGCAAAAATAAGATTTTCATCAATTGTTTAGTTCTAGCATAAACAATCTATTTTAAATTGAATTAAAAAATTATTATTAAATTTGGACCAACAAATCGATTAAAAATCATAATTGATTTTAATTTTATAAAAAAAGAAAAGAAAAACCAGATTAAAAACCACGGCCGACTTGTGGTAAAAGCTTGTCAAAATTCATTTGTTTTTTTCTCTTGTGACAAAATAATTGTTATAATTTTATTTTTAAATTGAAATTAAATTATTTAACTGGCAACCCTAAGCCTAGACAGCATCTATCCTTGTTCGAGGTTTAACAACAAATGGATTCAAGAGATGGGCTGAGTTTCGATCCATGAAAACGGACATATTACCCATAAAACCATTGAAAAGCAGCAAAAACCAATATATTAGCACAACGACATCGTTTGCTTCACACCCCCATTTAGTAGCACTCTCTCCATCCACATCATACAAGGACCGCCCAGGAGACCAGGCTTAAAATTGACAAGACGACTCCTTTCATTCAACAGGGAGACTTCAATGCGGCAAAACACCTGAACGACTATTCTTTTAACTCGAAAGTCAATACCCACAGACACAAAATCTCGTGAGTAAGCAGTTCCTGCTTCGTTTTATGTCCCTTTTAACCTTGCTCTCTCTCTCTCTCTCTCTCTCTGTTTTTTTTTTTTTAATTTCATTAGCCATGTCTTTTACTTGAATCTTGGTGCATGATAGCTTTTTCTGTCAGAATTTGTTGCTTTGACGTTAGTGTTTTTAAACATTAGATTTGAAAAAAGAAAAGGGCCTGGAAAGCGTGTGAATTAATATATGTAGGAATCATGTTTGCATGAGATTGGTTCTTGTGTTGCTTTCCACTGTGGTTTCCTTGTCAATTTTGAATTTGATATCATGCATTTACCTATGAATAATGTCTTTTTCTGAAAACTGTAAAATTTGAATGATTTGACAGATTTTGCTCTTGAGGGTCTTTTCCTGTTCAGTTTTTAGCCACAATGCCAAGGTAGACTTCCCTTTTGTAAAAATTGTGTTTTATAGCTACTTGATTTCTTTAATCTGGCTAGCAGTGCAAGATGATGAATTATGAGAAGCGAGCAGTAAAATTTTTTAAAAAAAACTGGGGTTTCTTTTGAATTGTGGATGCTTGTATTTGCTTGTACATTCAGGCCTTAGTGCTTTCTTTTCACTCTAGAAATGTTCCTGGTTTACATTTTATTGATTAAAATTAACTCCTGCTAGCCAGGACGCTACCTGCAATTCTGGTTTGTTGATGTCATGCTTCCCTATTGGTTATACGAGTGTGTTCTTGAATTTTGATTATGGTTCAGCTGTCAATCATGCATATGTGCTGTCTTGGCACTGCTTTTACGTGATTTGATTTGCACATTCTGATTTGAGTGACTTGTGTTGATTTCCGGCTTGTCTAAAAATGCAAACGTAA
Source organism: Populus ilicifolia (assembly GCA_015708895.1). NCBI lineage: Eukaryota > Viridiplantae > Streptophyta > Magnoliopsida > Malpighiales > Salicaceae > Populus > Populus ilicifolia. The sequence continues at coordinate 211,471 of SRLM01000236.1, read as the reverse complement.
GAAACTCCATGTTGAGCCACACGGGGCTGAGGAGTTGTGCAGAACAATTGCTGTTTGCTCAGGAGGGAAATGTGTTCAAGCAACTTCGTTGGCAGATGTGGACATCAGCAGGAAACAGCCCTGATTAAATTAAGGATCGAGTCCTTGGACTGGTTAAGTGTCGGGAAATCCGACCGGTGATGTTCTGATACTTGCTCATAGGAGGCCAAGCACACTGACACAATATTTAACGTGGTTCGGCAAAACCGCCTACATTCACGGGAGAAGTCAATATATTTAGAGATAGAGAAAGAATACAAAACAAATACATAGAGGAGAATAATAACTTCATTCTACTCTACTCCTAACCCTTTCTTTGCTGCCATTGCAGCTCTCTCTTCCTCTCTACTCTCTTCACATTCTCACAATTCTCTTCTCACATTTTGCTCTCTAACATATGCCTCTATTTATAGGCATTCATGGAGGCTTTTCTTCAACAAAGGTGGCTGCCAACTCCAACTCTTCTTCAACAATGGTGGCTGCCAACCTTTGACATCTTGTATGAATGCACATGTTTGGTGCAATACCAAATAGTTATTGCACATCAATGGCAACCAAAATTTGATAAAATCGATGCCAATAAGGTAACTAATTGACGGCTCCCTTGTAATTTTCTTTGTTTTTTCTGTTTCCTGTTCATTTTATGATTCTTTTCAATTGGACGTCTGACCTTTACTCTTCATTTGATTAAATTTACATGTACTATTAACCTGATTGTTAGGTGACACTTTATGTCAAAACAAAGAGGCTTTTTACTTAATTTCAACAAACAATCACTTTGTCCGTTGCACATAGGTCAAAAGAGTAATGTTGATTTCATTTGACCTCTGAAACAGGTTACTGCAGCAGCTGAATTCCAAAAAGATTTGTCCCTGGATAGTTTAGACAGGGTTGAGCTCGTCATGGCTTTTGAGGAAGAATTTTCCTTTGAAATCCCTGAGGAGAAAGCAGATAAACTTACCTCTTGCGCTGATGTTGCGAAATATATAGTTTCTGGAGGTGAACAGAAAATTGTAAATCCTGACTAGTAGTCAATTTTAGGATTTCCTAAAGGTGAGAGGGTGCTCTTGGACAGTAGTCTTGTCTGTTCTTCATGCTTGTTCATTTTTGTGAATCAATAACTACATATAATGGTTTCCAAACCGTTTATATCATACTTTTCCATTGCAGCCTGGGAAAATTTCTGTTATACAATCTTGTTTCTACAATTACAAACACTGCAAGCTTGTTATATTAAAATATATCATTATTTATCTACATGCTATATAGTTCCCACTCATGTATTTTACGACTGGTAGAAAGGAATTGAACCTTGTTACCCAATGCTGTGACTAAAGCGCCATTTAAGTGAGCCTTGTTCTTGTATTCCAGTCTTCTTATAAACCTGTAATCTAGTACGCAATCTGCTTATCGTTGCTTCCTCTCTGGGTGCATGCTTGTAAAGGTTTAGATGTTACTTGAAGAAATTTGATCTCCCCCGCACTGTAATAACGGATGCCATTCCCAAGTGATGATAATTCCAGTGCCTTCTGTTTCCTGGCATGAGCTGGTCTGCATACCGAGTTCTGTGGCAATCTTAGAACCTTAACTGAACATGTTCTTTCCAGGTTCGGAATTCCATGGAGGTGGGAAGGTAGATCAATTAGGAAATCTCCATATTCATCTGTCATGGCTTGTGAAGAACTTGTTTTGCTCCACTTCCCACCAGTGTGGCATTCCACGTATACCGAAGCACCTTCAAGAATTTCAACATAATTTTAACAATTCATATTCTTCGTTTCAAATTTTGTGAACATCAAAAATAAATCTCTTCTCAATCAGGATTGAATTATTTAGATGAAATGATCTTGCACTTCAATCAAATGGGATTTTTTTATTTATTCCTAAATTGCCAAAATAAATTCTGAAATGCATTTTCAATCACAATTTATGGTGAGATGTAGCTGTTTATGTGGGCTTCTCCATCTCTCTTCAATAGCATCTTCCTCGTCAATGTTTAATTAAAATGATTAGCACATCCTAGTCACTTGGGCCTTGACTGTGGTGACAGCAAGTAGTGTGTGTTTTAATCCAGGGCTTCTATCTACTCTTATCCAAAGTAGCGTGTAAAATATGGGTGGTTTGGATCATAGTAGTCAAGGTCGGTGGATCTTCGCTTTGTTTCCAGGCATTCATTTATTAAACTTGTGGGGTTAATCGGGTCAAATTACATTAAGCTCGGGTTAAAAGATAAATTAATTAAACTTTGGATTGGTTGGATTTAATTAATTTGTATCAGGGCAAATTAATTAATTCCAAACTGAAGGCTTCAGAGAAGAACAGTTTTCTTACACGAAAAGTAAAGATTTGGAAGTGCCTAAGGAGGCACAATCAAGCCAGTATTTTTTTTCAAATTTTAGCATTCAAATTTTTCTATATATGGGCTAGAGATGAAATAAGCCAGAAATCATGTTAAATTTGTAGTGGAACTAAATAGAAAAGGAGCTGTATTTTGATAATAATGTCTTCGTTATTGCTTCATTTTGCAGTTGCCTTGACATATATAGCCATATATGATGACTCTTCACCTATATATATATATATATATATATAACCCATGATCACACACTCCCTAATTGTAGCTTCATGCTTAATTAATTTTTCCTTTGATGACAAGTTTGCCTGAAAACAATGTTATCTCTACCCATGATAGGTTGAAAGCTAGTGACCTCTCAAACAATTAACGATCATTATTCAAAAACTAAGTACGTGCAAGATTAACAAGAAACCCTGATACTCTACCAAACCTTATGCAAAACTAGCTATGAGTTAAGGCTAAGATCATAAGCCTAGATAAAATACTACTTGTACACAAGTAATTACAAGGAAAGAAAGGTCCAAAAATTGTAGGGGGAGGGTTAATTAACAGTTCCAAAATTGAAGAGGGTGTAACTCGACGAAGCATGGAAATTAATTTCCAAGAGAGGAAAGCTGAAAAGAAATAGATAACATGGGCTAAAGAAGTGAAGAGTTGTCGCATCAATATGTTCATGACCAGTTTCTATAATGATTTGTGTTCAAACTTGAAAAGAAACACTAAATGCATGTAATCAGGATATTAAACTAGATTGGTTATCACAATATCAATACGTAATTAATGAGGAACATGAAAAAAACAACCTGATACTGGCCATGCATGGAGTTGAGTTCCGCCATTCAAGCAAGCCTCACAAAGAATCGTGCCTGTGACTAGCACGGTTGACAGCTTGTCCTCCCCATAACCAGCCAGTTGCACCAACTCTTCTCTATTTGAGAACTCTTGCAATGGGTTCTCTGCTTTGGCCATTGATGCTTGAAAGGTGATGATGAAGATGATAAAGACGGTGGAAATGAAGTTGGTGATCATCGTAAGATTGTTGCAGCCGCTAAAGTAGCTCATCTTCTTGTTGTTTGTTGCAAGATTTTCTACTTGTTTTCATAAGATGTGGCATGGAGGAACAATTATAAAGGGAGGATCCTCTTTTGGTTTTATAAGGGGCTTGTGTGTTCATTCCCCCTTGGATTTTTTTCTTATTACAATCTCGCCCTTCAGGAGTTGACTTGGATGGTCAACCAATTTCTCTACTCAATATCCATGAATCAAATTCCTTTTGATATATATATATGGCCCATAAAATTGAGAATAACAATGAGAGATATATATACAGGGTTCAGAAGTTGATATAACAATAATGATGACGAGACAAGGCATTTTTTTAAATTATTAGAAGAATTATCCTAAACTTAGTTTTCATATCTCAAAATTAATTAAAAACTTTTTTATTTGTGATTTTATTTTATGTGTTTCAAGTTGTGATTCAAATCAGTGTATAAAAAATAAAATATATGGATAAAAACACTATAAAGCTCGCACTATATATGTTGATTTCTAATTATATATAAGTATAATAATTGTTTTTTAAAAAATTAATTAAAACAACTGAGAGATTATTAGTTATGATAATATTTATTATATTTCATAATTCACTTGATGACTGACAAATTATCCAGTGAATAATTTTCACACTAGATACATAGATTTCATTCCTCTATACATACATGTATATCATGCCTTGGTTGCTTAACTAATTGAATTGAAGAAGTTGAACGTTGACACTTGACCGTCAAAGAAAAGCAGAAGAAAACAAGCTTGAAGATGAAATGAAATGGAAGGGCAAGTGGGTCATACGTACCAGCAAGCATGCATGGCTTCACCAATTGTACAATGGCAGAAGTTGGAAGTTGGAAGGGACGTTGAATGGAGGTTGGTTGCCTACTCTTGTCCTCTACATATTCTCTTTTATAGCTAGGTTGAAGCTTAATTAATAATCTTTTATAGCTAGGTTAAAGCTTAATTAACTAATTAATCGATCACGCTAAGGGAAAAGCCCGTTTACCAATCTTTAGGCATATGTAGAGCCATAGACACGTCTCAGAAAGTGGGCAGCAGAACACAAGAAACTCTCTCTCTCTCGCTACATTTTCAAGCCTGCCCTATCTATTCCCATCCACGATATCCAATCTCCCTTGTTTGAGATTATTTAAACAATGTTTTTCCATTCCATTCCTTAATTTGTTTAGTTTAGGCAGTAATCTCTATCAATCTATATATACCACTAACCTAGCGAAATTAACTAAGCATGAGTTTAGTACATTATCATTAAATTCAGACTAACTTGATAGATTAATTAAAAACCCAACTAACCAACCCTTGATTCAAGTTAAGTCTCAAAATAAATCATCATAGAGTAGAGTTGATATGGTTTAATACTAGTTGATCTGAAAAGTCATCTCGTAATTATATTGACCAATTAATTTTAAAAAATTAAATATTAATCTTGTTCAATCCATAACAACCTGCTTAATTTATTGATATTGTCTCGTATCTATTTATTTTTTAAAGGGTACATAAATGATATTTAAAAAAAAATTAATAGCGATAGCTCTTTTTAAGGCTAAGGCTTAATATTAGAGGAGTGGACTTTATAACAAGAGTGGCTCGTTTAGAGAGTGGAAATAAAAGATTATTGTCGACTATTAGTTTGTATGTTATTCTACCATGTTTTTTTATAAAACTATAGTTGTTTATATTTATTTAGTGATGCATGAAATAAAAATTTTTTGTTATACTTTTTATTAAAATTATTTGTTATACTTTTTATTAAAAAAGTGTAAAGGTGCAAAACTATTCTTAAATGGTTAAAGATTGTTAAGAATTTTTACCTAATAAAAAATTTGATAAATCAATAATGAATCAATGAATCAGAGATGAAAAGATCATCAATTTCTCTCTTATATCTTAGAGTTTCCAAATCATCAATCATGGAAAAAAAAATTACAATCACTAATGATTTAGCTACAGACTATGATCTTAATATCTATTGTAAATCAAATAATGATTATCAAAGTTTTAAAACTTGGTTCAAGAATCGATCTCGGGCAAGGCCCAAGTCATATATAAAGTTGATCATTGAGTCAGGTCAATATTATGTTAAAAGTGGTTATTATTATTGTTATCCATTTTTTAAGTCATACGTGCTACTGAAGATATCCCTTTTAAATCGAAGGTAAAAATTTAGTTCAAGGTTGCTAGAAAATTGACAAAAGCAAAGAAGAAAAAAATGTTTTTCAAATCCTGTTTCAGCCATCTTCTACTCTCTTTATCCTTCCCCATTATTGTTAAAATTGTCAAGATTCTTAGGCTAATTAGAATTTTTTATAATGCTAAATTCATTCCTCTTTTACATGGGCTGTAAGGTTGAATAAATCCCTCAAAAGTGGCATTAAAAAAAATCTTAGTTCTGTTGCTACTGTAATTTTTTTGTTCTAACTTAAGCTCTGATTCTGACTTGGTTTCGTGCAATATCTGACCATCCCAACTATATTTTGTCACTCATGACATGTTGAAGAATGAACCTACACCTTTATTGGGTCCTAGGGCTCACTGTTCTTATGAAAGACTCTCAGTCAAACTAGAATGCTTGGCATTGTCAATTTTTTGAATTAGGTCAGGAGACTTTTTTTGAGCAACCAGATTGTGGCCCAATTATATCTTGTAAAACAATTATATCTTACTTTGTATCCCTATGAAAGTCATAGTCGTGGATGCATAGATGAATTTGAGCTTTCAAATCAATTGATTTCGATATCAAAAGCTCAAGATCAGCACGTTTGAATATCTGACGTGAAAATAGAGAATTCTGCCGCGAGCAAAATTCTAACCCAAGTTTTGCACTAAAAAAATTCTGCTTCCATCACGATTTCTCTAGTTTATTCTTAAGATACTCTCAGTCATATCGGGATGCTCGGTATTTGTTAGTTTATGAATCAGATCAAAAGACCCTTTCTGACTAACTAGATTACGACCCAATTCTATCCTGTAAAATGATTATATGTCATCTTAAATCTCTGTCAAAATTGTAATCTTACACACGCATAAATGAATTTTAATTTTTAAATCGGTCGATTTCGATTTCATAACCTCAAAATATGCACGTTTGAATATCCAATGAGGAAGTGAAAATTCTGCCGCATGTTGCAACCCAAAACAGTGTCGTTTTGAGACACTGTTCCTCCCTCCCCGCATGCTGCTGCCTGAAACCCCAAAAGTGGAGAGTAGCACAGGCGCACCCTGCAAAGCCACGCATATTAGAGGCCTCACCTGGTGTCCCCTGCTCGCCATGCGCAGCAGCATCCCCCCTCCCCCTTCGCCTATAAATACTGCTCTTAGCAGCTGCAACAGGAAGGAGGTTTTGGGGGGGAAGGACGAGAGGAGAGTTTTTTTGAACGAGAGAGAGGGCTGGAAAACTAAAAGAGGGGGGAAGTTTTTTGAACGAAAGGGAATGGAAAATGAAATGAAAGAAAGGGGCAATTAAAGGAGGAAAGAGAGGGGAGGAGAAGAACGTTAATCTCTCTCTCGGATAGGCTGACACAATCTCAAGCAGTAAACCATGGCGACAGCAACAGGAGCAGCTGCTGCGGCAACAGCAAAGACACTTTCGCAGAAAGAGCTAGACATTCAGATGATGTTGGCTGTTGAGGTTCATCTTGGCATGCATCAAAAACTGTGACTTCCAAATAGAACGTTATGTTTTCAAGCGCCGCAATGATGGGATTTACATCATCAATCGTGGGAAGACATGGGAAAAGCTTCTGCTGGCTGCTAGAGTTATTGTGGCAATTGAGAACCCCCAAGATATTATCGTTCAATCTGCAAGGCTAGAAGACACACTCCTGTCTATAAAGGAAGCAGCTCTTGGAAACATTCCTTCCATTGCTTTCTGTGACACTGACTCTCCCACGCGGTTTGTGGATATTGGCATTCCTGCTAAAAACAAAGGGAACCTGAAGAAGCAAAGCAACAGGAAGAGGAGGAAACAGTTCCAGCTGCAGATTATGCACTCCCTCACGCTGACTACGGGATTTCCGCTGAGGAATGGAGTAGCACTATAGCCGATAGCCAATGGACAGCTGATGTAGCCCAACAACCCATTCCTGCTGCCACTTCTTCCCAGAGCAAGGTGGACCTTCTGTTTGAATGGGGTGCAGCTCCTGCTCCTGCGCCAGCCCTTCACTCTCCCTTCCTCTTCGCTGCTAACAGCAGCTCATTACGGAGAAGATGGAGAAATAAGAGGGGAGGCAAAAGGACAGTAAAGGAGGAGCAGAAAACCGAGACTCCAAGGGCGCCGATCTTTTTTCCGTGCCAGCAGAAGACCTTCTTCCACCTGTAAACGAGACAGCAACACTGTGAGCAGCCATAAGCAAAAGCAGCACAGCAACAGGGATCCTTCCTCCCAAAGCGGCGACAACAGCCCCGCGAGCAGCAGAAACAGAGGAGAACAGAGTAGGAAAAAACAGAGAAGAAAGGCCGAACACCCTTCCAGCCATCCTCCGGTCAGCAACCTCCAACAGCATCACCTTCAAAGCCACTACAGGTCAACCCTCTTACCCTTATCTCTGTTTACTGTTCATCATCTTGCATGCAGAATGTACACTGTGCACAGTCTTGCTTGCAGAACCAGGTTGCTGTGTGTACAGGAACCATCTAATTAATTAACGGGTGAACAGTAAAGATATAAATGCGGTATGAAAATACCGGTTTTGGTCGAGACATCGAAAAAATATAAAATAAAAAAATGATTTGTTTTATGCATAAGGTAAATATCATAATATTTTTTTAATGTTTTTTTATTAAAAAAATAAATATTTGAAGTTTCAAAAATATATTTTCACATGAATTTCTTAAACACAACAAAAAAAATTTATATATTTTTAGATTTTACAACATGTTTGTAAATTTCAAAGGGTGTTGGTCAATATTCTAAAAATATAAAAATTTTATTTTTAGGAATTTATCTATATTCACTATTAATGTTTGGATAAAAAAATTCTAAAGGGGTAAATATCCAAAATATTAGTCAGAATAAGTTGTTATTATTCACTATTAATATGTGAATAAAGAAATCCTAAAGGGGTTAATATCCAAAATATTATTAGGAATAATTTGTTATTATTCACTATAAATATTTAGATAAAAAAACCTCAAAGGGGTAAATATTTAAAATATTATTGGGAATAATTATCCGCTGTAAATATTTGGATAAAGAAATCCCAAGTAATTAATATAAAAAATATTTTTCTAGAAGTAATTCTAAATTTATTTCAAAACAAACATAGACTTCAAAAGATTTGCAACGTCTCTTTTTGTCACTCTATAGACATATCTAAAAGTATGATCCGTATTGGTCAAGGGTTCTTTTCCTTAGACTTTGGACCCAAGTTTTGTTCATCAGAGTTGACTTATCCTAAAAAATTGATGGGATTCGAGAACACCAACACCATAGCAATTATACAGCAAACCAAACACTAAGCAGCTTACTTTAGGTAAGGCATACTAGGGGTGTTAAAATCTTCCCTTTACACAACTAGTCCTTTACCTTAGAATCTTTAAAAAACTAGTTAGGTTTACTAATGACCATAATACTAAGTAACGACTTTTTTTTTACAAAATAAAGACCCCCATATATTTCTCTGCTACGAGGAAGGGTCGCCACGACGTCGAGCTCTTTAGAGGGTAGGACAATTATTATAATTTTAAAATTCAACTCGAAGGTTAACCCGATGCCAAGCCCGAGTCATAAGTCAACTTTACCATTGACTGGGTCAATATAACGATAAAAGTGATTATTATCATAGTTTTAAAACTCAACTCAAGAATCAATCCGAGGTCAAGTTCATGTTATGGGTCAAGTTGATCATTGACTCCGATCAATATAAATGGTTATTATAATAATTTTAAAACTTGATCCAAAGATCAACCCTAAGTTAAGCTCAAGTTATAGGTTGGATTGACCATTAACCCGAGTCAACATAAAGATAAAAAACAGTTATTATCACAGTTTTAAATCTAACTAGAGGGTCAAACTAAGACAAGACCCAGGTCACAAGTCTAGATAGTCAACTCGGGTTGATTTAAGACAACATAAGAATAAATATTGTTATTATCATAATTTTAAAATTTAATTTAAAAGTTAATCTAGGACAAGACCCGAGTCACAAGTTGTGAGGGTCATTATAAAAATAAAAATAATTATTATTATAATTTTAAAACCCGGATAAGTTAGGATAAGATTTAGATGATAAGTTAAAAGTCTGAATTAATCTTAGTTAACGTATAAATATAAATTAAGTATTTTTTTATATTATCAACATGAATTGATGGCATTATTTTAAATATATAGCAAGAAAGGAGTAAAGCATCTATTACTTTTATGACATAAAGTATGTATAGTAATATAAAATATGGTGTTTTAATATAAATTAACAAGTAAATTTATTATAGTGTTAAATATGTTGGTTGAACCTACCATAATCCAAGAGGCACACAAGGCTGCCGTTACAAGTGGACAGCTCCATGAACAGTAAGTCAACCTTTACAATCCTTCAATTTCCAGATCTAACGGCCGATCAAACATCCACCTGTAAGAAACTTATCAATAAATGTCGGTCCAAGACCATCCGTCCCACCCAATATAGCCTAACAAAACAAATTATAATAATAATAATAATAATAATTTGTTTATGATATATAGTATGAAAATTAAAATTAAGCTCAAACTTACCCTTCCCTTTAGCCAAGCAGACTTTCCAAATTTCCTTATAACTCTCATCTTCTTCTTCGAACCCTAACTAGCTAGCTACCTTTTCTCTCTTCTGTATATATTCTTCAAATTCCAACCCTAAGTTTTTTTTTTTTGTAATATTTATTTATATAATTCATAAAATAAAGCCGAACCCGAGAATCTCTAGGTAAGTTTAATTAGGGTTCATGGCTGATTCAGACAATGAGTCTGGAGAGCAAAACAACAGCAATACAAACTACAGTACTGAGACTTCACCAAGAGAGCAAGACAGGCTCTTGCCTATAGCCAATGTCAGCAGGATCATGAAGAAAGCCTTACCAGCTAATGCAAAGATTTCAAAGGATGCTAAGGAGACTGTGCAAGAGTGTGTGTCGGAGTTCATTAGCTTCATCACTGGAGAGGCATCAGATAAGTGTCAAAGAGAGAAGAGGAAGACAATCAATGGTGATGATCTTTTGTGGGCCATGACAACTCTAGGGTTTGAAGATTATGTTGAGCCTCTGAAGATTTACTTGCAAAAATTTAGAGAGATGGAAGGAGAGAAGACTGCTGCCATGGGAATAGTTAGGCAAGGCGATCAAAGAGATGGTGCTGCCGGAGATGGTGGGGTTGTGAATAGTGGAAATCCTGGGGGTGGGTTTGGTGGAGGTGGGGGCAATATGTATGTTGGGATGCAGTCAAGTATGGCGATGATGGGACATCACCATTATCAGCACCGTCATCCAGGGAATATGTATGGTCCTGGTAGTGGAGCTTCTTCTGGTAGGCCAAGCTAGTAATTTGCTAGGGTTACAGTTGTTTTCACTACTTTTTTATATTTTTCTCTTCTAATTATCATGTCAATAGTACGGGCAAGGATAATGCTTGATGATGCTTTCCATGGTGTTGAAACTTTCCTTGATAATTAGGTATTAGTGGTTGGTTTGATGTTCCATTTTGTGAAATTAACAAGGATCGATGGTGAAGTGAAAAGGGTCTAGCAGGATATGTGGAGATATAAATAAAATATTGTGGATTGAATTTTGAAAGGAAAATGCTTTTTTTATTCTTTGTTTTTCTATGAATTCCTTTTCTTTATCCACAATTTATCTGATTAATAGAAAGAGCCAAACCACCCATTCCTTTCTCATTTGTCTCCTTTCCAATTTGGCTGCTTTATCGCATAATTATTCAACTTTTTTTCTCCACATACTTATTTTTCTTCCCTTCCTTTTCAATAAAATAAAATTACAGAATGTAATGTTTTGTTGGCTGTGCTATTTCTTTTTTTTAATTAACATGAGTTTTGGATCTTGTATATATGTTGATTGATGTTATAATTTTTAAAATTAATAACCATATAAATCTTTAGTAATCTTGAGAGTACTCAAACTCTTAACTATTAAAAAAAATTTAAAATCTAACCAATTAGATTGCCTTTTAAGGTTCTGACTACATTAAGTTTTGTACCAAATCAAAGTTTTCAGAACATGAAAAAAATATTATGGTTATTTAAAACTATTTGATATAGCTATCAAACATAACCCAATAATTAATCTCAAAATATATCAACCTGATTTTTACCCAGTACGGGAATAAAATTAATTCGTGTATGGGTTGCTATAAAATAATTCAATCAACACCGTGAGTCAAAAAAAGCCTAGATGATAGGTAAAATACATGGTTTTACTTTAAAAAAATCAAGCAAATCTCTTTTTTTATTTTAATTTTGAACTAGTGATATATTGGATTGAAATGGACTTTGAGACTTAACCTATCAAACTCATGATTTAAATCATGGACTTCACTAGTTTAATAAAAAAAAATTATTTAATAATATAATAACAAAAATAAATACTTATAAAACTAAGTACCAATTAAATATTAGAATATTTGTTTAAGAGTGCGATAATTTTATAAAAAAACTAAAAAAATATATGAAGATATTCAAATTAACTAAACGTTGAAAATTAAAATTGAAAAAAAAAACTAAAAATGATCCAATCAAAAGGGAAAAAAAGATGAATTAAAAAAAAAGGCCTAACTCGATGGGTTAATTATAAAAACTCTCAACTCGACTCATTGTCTAACTTAGGTTTAAAGTCAACCTATGTAAAAATTGCTTTAACATGACCTAGTCAACTTGAATAAGTCTAAATATAACTTAGAAGATCAATAAAAAGCAAGGATTGACTTTAAAAAAAATCTCAAAATGATATTTTTTTTAATATTGAAATAATGACATGTTAGATTTAACCATGCATGAATTTAAAGTATAACTTATTAAAAATTGAGCATTTATAACATATTGGGAAGTTTATATAAGTCGATGATAATTTTATAGAAAATAAATTATATAGACTAATTTAACTTTTAAAAAATATTAAATAAAAAAATAAAAAATAATTTTTTTAAAAAAAACTATTCATAAAAAGAGCGAAGAAGCTAGGATTTTTACCCTAATTCTTTTAATAGCGTAAACAATATCCTTCTATACGTTGGATTATATATACGCACACACTGTAATAATATATCCATACGTGCATCGGCAAGAGTTTACTTCATTCATATGAAACTGAGTGCACTTTGTGACTGTATTCTACAGCCAACAAAATAAATAATGCGTTCCTGCTGTACCAACAAATTTTTTATTTAAAATTATTTTAAATATAGAGGAAACCCCTACCAGCTGGCCTATTAGCTCAGTTGGTTAGAGCGTCGTGCTAATAACGCGAAGGTCGCAGGTTCGAAACCTGCATGGGCCAATTTTAGCATCTTCCTCCTCCTTTTTCATGGTGCCCAAGTTCGCATCTTGTCAAAGCCTCACCAAGTCTTTGTGTGCCTTCTTTTACTCACAAAAGGATTTGGGACTTCGAGCACGGCCATGGCTAAAGCAACCAGAGACTTTAGTTTTATAAAGCAGCCTCAAAATGAATGGCTTGTAGCTTTTGAAATCTACAACTCATAGTGACAGCAGTAGTTGCTTTTCATGCCTAATAGAGGATTGTCCATGAACAGGACCAGAAGATAAACGCCAGCCCAGCCCAGGCAACAAGTAGCTCTCATTGTTCAAATCTCAGAAAGAGAGACGATGTGATGATGAACAAGGATTTTACTAATTGATAATGGCAGCCCATAGAGAAGCAGTGTACAAGTAATGGATCAAATAGTGCACCAATACAATCACTAAATTACTTTTCTTTTATAAAGGACGCATGACCATTACAACGTTGTCGTTTGTTCTAAAAATAAATGAAATTACAGATGTCAAATCTTCTTCTTCTTCAACATTTTCACTTTCCAAACCTTTTTATATTTATTTAATATTAAAAAAATTAACTAATAAAAAATATTTTCTAGTTAAAAAAATTCAACCTGGTTTCTAGAAAAGTGTTTCCCTAAACAATTTGAGCGAAAAATATTTTATAAAAATTATGAAAAATTTAAAAATATCATATTATTTGCTGATTATATCAAATTTAATCTTCAAATTTTTAATTACTATATATATTTTATTTTAAATATTTATTATTCAATTTTATCTCTTAAAATTTAATTTTTATATTAACTTTAGTTCTATTTTTATAATTTTTATTTGTTTTTCTATTATTATTTTTTATTAAAAAAATTTATTTGTTAAGTTTAATCCTCATTATTTTGATTGTTACTTATTTTATTTAAAATAATTTATGAAATATTAATTATTATTATTTTAATTTCTTTATCTTTTAGTTTTTAGATTTGATTTATATTATTTTGATTATTATTTATTTTATTTAAGATAATTTATGAAATTATATTTTTTTTCAATTTTATTCTTATTCAACTTTTTAATTTATAAGGTTTATTTCTTATTATTTTAATAAACTTGAGAAAAATAAAGTATCAATAAGTTATTTTTTAATTTATTTTTAATGACATAACCAAATATTGAAAAGTGATTTCCAACTTATTTTTTATTGCACTATAAAATATTAGAAAATAATTTATTTTTCTGGAATTTCCTTTCCAAAAATACTATTTTCCAGCGTACATAAACTTAGTAGACTATAATTATCATGGTTGAGAGAGTTACTCAGGCCATGCTGTTTCCTACTATAATTCTGAGTTGTGAGCATAATTCTGAGTTGTGAGAGACATTCAGACTTCACTGCCTTTCAGGTCTCGATCATTCAAGTACAGATAACTTTTCTGATCTTGAAGTTTTGATGCGATGGGCACTGGAGAAAACCCGAAATAGGTTTCATCTTCTTTCGCTTTGCATATGTCAAGTAACTGCTTCGAAAGTTCATGGTTTTCGACGAATGGCTGAGCTACATAATCATCCCACGGCATCCACTGCAATTACAAGAATTAATGTGAGGGTTTCTAGCCAAAGCAGCTGGTATTCAGGTTGTTCAAACAGTAAAATGCATAATATCTATTAGTATAGAATATATTCAGCTAAGTGGAACAGAATCTGCAGGGTTTTTTTTTTTTTTTTTCTTGATTGGGGTAGGAGTGGGGTTTCTGTGGAGCTTTTGGCCACCACAACCAGTCCTCTGCTCCCTTTGACAACACTTTTGTATTGGAAAAACTTCTTTGACAAAAAGTCACCTGAGCATCCTCTATTTCTGTCTCCTGCTTCTGGATGTCAAAGGAGAGGGGTCGTAACATGCATACAAAGATTAAATCTGATTTCCCAAAGAATGATTTGTGGCTTTGCCTGCAAGTTACATGAAGAGAAAGGAAGTAAATTTCAGAAAAAGACCAGTTCCAATTCCAAAAGACAAGCTTTCAAAGCGAAAAGCAAAAATATTGTTTATTCTCCGATCAAATGTTGCTTTCAGATGCATGTTCAGGCCAAACTACTCGTTAAAGGAGTTTGTTGTGCCACATGAGTTGTTTCCTTTTGCAAGTTAAACAACTATCACTGGTAATAAAACTAGCTAATACATGCTCACACGAGCCACATCACAAAACCATGGAATCAAGGCATGGAGAAGCAAATATAAGGAGCACCATAAATTGAAGGAATGCATTGATGTGGTTTGGATGCAGATGATAAATAATATTCTAGTAAATTGCATACCAGAATGCTAGTACTTCAACAAATTCCGTATCAATCTGTCAAGACAAAAAGAAACATGGAATGTCGTTACATCATGTCAGGGAAATATATGCTTCATTCATATTAGCGATAAATGTGCAACTCATTTCACTTGAGCATACAGGTTAGACAACAGTGACTTACTGCTGTCTCTTCTTTGACTTCTCTCATTGCACCTGCACGTATGTCTTCTCCCTGGAGAAATAGAAAGTTCTTTAGTCGTGACCCCACACGACACTGTTATATCTGCGATGGAAAAAAAATTAAATCATGAACCTACCTCGTCCACAGCTCCAGTAGGGAGCTTCCATATACCTGTCCCTCGAAATATGCCATATTTCTCTTGGACCACAAGCACCTGGGAACGAAATTTGCAATTATATTTTGAGAAAACAACATTCAGAGACCCCCAAAGTATCAACTGTACTGTATTCTTTTCAAATGACAGATCAAATAATCATTTCACACCTACTGTAGCATCGGAACTTAGATTGGAAGAACTAGACAAAGCAAAAGGTCTGAAAAGTAAAAGTATGAAGCAAATGCAGGAAATGAAATCTATCAAACTTAGTAGTGGTTCCCACTCCCTCAAGCACGCTTCTGATGAAGGATCAAGATTTCTTATAATACAAGTACCCCTATGTTTCCAACATAGCAGCAGCACCAGTAGCTGTAGCTATTAGTTAAGGTCACCCATATGTGGACTTTCAGGCTTTAGCAAGAAGCAAATGAAACTTTGATCACATCCACACAAAGAGCACTTCCCATGCAAACCCCTTAACTTTATTGCAACAAGTTATCAAGAAAAATAGATATGGAGAAATACCTCTCTCTTTTTGTTCATGACAAATGCACCAATACTCACACGGTGAGAGGCATTAGCCGGAAGAGTATGAGAACCTTCAGGGATCCAGAAAGCAAGCATTAAGTATTTCGGCTCTGCGTGGTGGAACCAGAACCCTTCCTGAACAGTAAAAAAAATGGAGGTTAATTGACAAGACAGGCTAGCGATACCAGTTTTTCTTCTTACTTGAGCAACTTTAGAGCATCGTGAGCTCATGACAGCAATTTATACAGGCAGAAAAGTTACCTTGACAGCAGCTTCTACAAGATTGACCAGTTGAATAGGTACTTTGATCCAAACACCCCTCTTACCCTGCAAAACATGTTCAAGTGCATTAAACATTAAAACCAAAACAGCGTTAGACAGAAATGCATCTAACATACACCGAAAACAGACTTCAGTTGTCCATGCAGTGCATTCTTGAGGTTTCTAACAGCATATGCCCTATACCCCAAATTTCGAATTGGCCTTTCTCCAATTCTAAAGAAATCTTAAATTTCACGTACACTTGACGACTCTAGTCAGATGAATGCTAAATTGACACTAGTATGCCACCCCCCTCCCCGCCCCCAAAAAAAACCTTGGGGATTCATTTTACAATCCCGAAATATCCCAGATGCGTGCTGTACACTCAGTAATAAAAAGCCAGAACAGAGAAGAAACAACCCCCCAAAAACTCCAAATTCAGAATCAATAACAGCACACTGATGCTAAAACATTTATCAAAAAGAACCCAACTTTAACAAAACGCAACAGAATTGATAAAACCAATGAATACCTGACTTCTCCATAAAGTAATTGAAGCTTTAAGCATTGAAGCAAACACCTTTAAATCCATAGCCTCGCTCAATTCCACAATGACACCTCCAAAGTCATCATCGAATGAGTCAAGCAACTTAACCTGTTGCACTTGATTCTCAACCAACACTTGCTCCATTCCAGAATTTGAACACACCAAACCTGCCATTGAACTTGCACCAACAGCCATTGTAGCTCTAACCCAGATGCCAAAAACTAAAACGGAATGAACTTTACACGCTACAACAAAAGAAAATACAAAACAAAGCAAAACCCGGTAATTAAAATTCAAAAAATCAAACATTTACACAAGCTTGGACAGCTAAACACGAGAAAGATTAATAATTTTACCCGCTGACGATTGTAGGGTATTTCTTCAGAGAGGAAAAATGACTGCTGAAGAGAGGAATGAATGAGGAGAGAAGCATTCGATCAGAATTTTATAGTGAGAGGAACGAAAATCGAAGTGTCTAAACAAAAGAAGGACCTTTTCCTTTGCATTTACATGATTAATATCGTGGGTTTAGGGTCTTTAGACTTCAATTTTGTTTCTTTGTTGGGTATATGGAAAATATTGAGTGTTTGAAGGAGAAGATTACGAATATTTCGTACTTTGAATATGACTCCAAGCTTTATTTCAATTAAAAAAACTGCATCGCTACCTCACCAAGTTGTTTGCTTTCACTACATCATACTTCTATTTTTTTTAATAATGTTTTCTTGGACGAACTTGTGCGTAAACTACTGTATGATTTCATTCGAGTTTCAGATGATTCATCCATACTTGTTCATAGAAATTACTTTGTAATCATCTCAAAGTAATTATATTATATTGTTTAAAAACCAGAAATACATAAAATAAGATATTCAAGTTGTAAAAGGTGAAATTTTATTCTAATAACTGAGTTGTGAGTTTAAAATATGTTTTTAATTGGATTAAACCAAATTAATATCATAATTTATTTTTTCTTCGCGGTCAAAATTCTCAGTCAACCCTCCAGGCGATAATCTATTTGAAAAGAGACCAGGGACAAAACTTGTGTAAATATGCAAAAAAAAGAAGGCCAAATATGTAAATTCAAAAACCCCTCCTTTTTTATTTTTTTTTACCTTCTCCTTTTATTTTATTTTATTTTTTACTACTGCTAAAAACCTCACATTTCACCTTCTCCGCAGCCAAAAAAACTGAAACGCCGCCAATTTTTTTAATCAACAGTAAAAAATGGATTTATTAATTACCGGTGACCGGCAAATACAAAACCCTAACGGCTTCCCTCTTCAGATAACTCCATTCCCGCCCACCGGCAACTTTACTATCCCCACTTCGGCCGCAGCTCCTTCGGCGGCGGAGGCGGGGTCAAGTGAGGTTGCCAGCTTGCCTCCGCAGAAGCTCCGTCCGATTAGAAGAACTGACAGGGTTCCGTCGAGTGCTAGGGAGGACCGGGGAGAGAGTCTGAGGGGTTTGGTTAGTGGACAGCCGAGTGGAGTGGCGGCTGATGGTGGTGGTGGGTCGGGTGGAGGTTTATTTGATGATGAATTTAGGTAAAGTTTAGATTATTTTTTTTGTTAGTTAATTATTTTTTCTTTTTTTATTTTGCTTTCTGCAAAGTGTTTTTTCATTTATTATTATTATTATTTAGTCATTTTGATAATATTTAAGATTGACCCTTTTTTGAAGATATTAAGCGAAGGGTTATGGTAATTCTTAAGGTGTAGTTTGCTTAGAATGCTAGGTAATGCAACAGTACATTGAGACAGTTTGATGTTTCTAATTAAGGTAAGGAAGTGAGCAATTTGTATGTTTACGTAATAGTGATTAGTTTGACGTTTCTTATTAAGGTAGGGAAGTGGGCAATGTGTATCTTTGTGCAATAGTGATCAGGTTGATGTTTTTGGATCATCGTGATCCAAATGCATATGCTGTTCGTATGGGGTTGAGGATTGCTATGATGGTAGAAATTATTGGCTCTTTGATAAGTTGAGGGACAGATTGATTCAAGAGTGTAAACCAAACCCATCCGGGATTGTGTAGTCGTCGTAGCAGTCAGTAGTCTACATCCAACAAGTGTTTTTTGGAAACTGAGTTAATGTGGTTTTGTTTGTTTTCAGCTTATCTTCGAGTGATGGGAACAATGATGATTTATCGGTTGGTGTGGGTGAATCTGTTGGTCGTAAGAGAAAGAGGAAATCCAAGATTGAGAAGTTTTTGGAGAGTTTGGTGATGAAAGTGATGGAGAAGCAGGAGGAGATGCATAAACAGTTGGTAGAGATGATAGAGAGTAGAGAAAGGGAGAGGATGATAAGAGAAGAAGCTTGGAAACAGCAAGAGATGGAAAGGATGAAAAGGGATAGTGAGGCTAGGGCTCAAGAGACTTCTCGTAACCTTGCTCTCATTTCCTTCATCCAGAACATGACGTCGGGTCATGTTATCGAAGTCCCTCAACCATCAATGACAATCTCACACATGGTGAATGATGGAGGCAATGCTGATGCCCCCATTCAAAATGATTTTATGGGTGATCAAAGTAATCAAAGATGGCCAGAAGCTGAGGTGCAAGCACTTATAATGCTTCGAACTGCTTGGGAACAACAGTTGCGAGTTGCAGGCTCCAAAGGTACTAATATTTGGGATGCAATCTCTGCTGGAATGTACAATATGGGCTACAACCGCACTGCGAAGAAGTGTAAAGAGAAATGGGAAAACATCAACAAGCACTTCAAAATGTCACTGGGAACTGCCCCAAAGAAACCATTTCAAAATAGTACAGTGAGCCCTTATTTTCCGGAATTGGACATGTTATACAATGATGATTTTGTTAATCTGGGAAATGGCTCTGCCAATACAGACAATCAATCTAACTGCGCCCTGGGTAAAGGTTGAAAATCTCAAACTGTTTCAAGTCTTTGGCTGTCTCCCAGCATCATCAAAAGAACAACCAGGGACCCGAAATTTATATTTCTCGAATCTTAGCTTGATATGATTTCTGGTCCATTTATGCATCTGTATTAACTTTTAGTAGAACTTCATTGAGATGTTATCGACTGTTCTTGCATTAGCTATGCATTGCAAGGGAAAATTATGATTGTATGAATTGTTCTTCCAATAACATTCATAGGAGCATTCTAGCCATTTGCTTCCTTGTGTTTCAAATCCTTTATTCAACGAGTACTGTGATTTCTTTATCTTTCAGGGAGATTCTTTCTGCTGAATATAGTTGTGTTTTGATATTCATGGCAATAGATCTTCCATGCTGTATATTCAGCGTTCAGGGGTGATAAAAATTTTGGATTTTGCGTATGTTACAAGCCAGAACCGAAAAGGTGTTTTATCTTCCAATTGATATGAAGATATCAAAACCTGACTCTTTGCTGAATAAGAGGAAGTGGGCACAAAATATAATGAGAAAAAAGAGAATGAGCACATCAAAACAAAATTCACTATCTGATATCAATGTGCTGTTCAATTGCTACCGCAAAAAGCCATAACAAGGAGGAAAAAGGCAAGAGAAAAGGAGTCGCATCATGTCAAACGGGTTCCTTCCTTATTCAGCAAGACAATACGTAACAAGATTCATTAATTTCATCAAATGCTGTAATGGATCTTCACTCTTCATGGCTGCTTGAATCTTGAAAAACTCGTGCAGTTCAATAGACTAGAATGTGACAGAATTCATCATGGCAAACCAGCATCACCACGCAAACAGTGCAAGGACAAAAGAATATAAGAGGGTGAAGAGAGGAATAATTGAAAATAGACAAATCAGTATCTCAGGTGGTTCTGGCTGAATGTAATATGGAAATACCAATATGGATGATGTTATCAGTAAGGCCATGAGAAACAAAGAAAAGATTCTAGGACCATTAGCCATGCCAACAACACACCAGAAAAGAGACATACAAATCTGGTTATACAGATGAGAGGGCTACAGATCAAGCATTTAATTCACCCTTCGGTTATATTTTGAGAAACAGCAATGACCCATTTAATGCACAGGCAAGAACTAAGCAAATTATCCCCTTTGGATCCTCTCATGCACCAGTTATAGGATGATGTGGGAATGTAAATCTAACCCTAATCAACATTAATGATAGTAATTACGGTAAATAGAACAAAATGAGGGAAGCACATGCAAGTAAAAACCATCCATGTATCAGCCTGTTGCTAAACTCGTAGTTCTTGAGTCTAAAATGACATGGCTCTTGCAAAATCATAGTTTCTTGTAATTGATGTGCCAAAGCATAAAGAACAACTCTATTTTCTGATATGAACATGGGCAGGAATATAAATTAATTACTGATACAGAAGACATTTTCTTGGACACATTTTATTTACTCTTGTCCCTTTCGTGAATTGATGTTTCATTTAACTCAGTTCGGTTTACAGGGAAAAAAACTACATAATTTACAAATGCAAACATCTCACGGAATCTCATTACTTCCCCAGAGAGAATGCACAAGGTTGAAACTCTAAAAGCAGAAATAATTGGTGCAGTGACTTTCTTGACTCTGTGATATCCACATCATCATTCGAGTTTTCAATGTTGATTTATCAACTGGCCTTTTCACTTCTGCAGAACCATCTTCTGAGAGCAAGACAGCCAAGGATTCTTCACCTTTTACAACATCGTCTATTAGTCTGGGAAAGAGCCAGTTCCATCCAAACTGTCCAGAATCTTAAGACTCTGTAGTAGAACAAATAATTATCAGCTAAGTACTTCCCTTGATCAAGGATGAAAGCAAAATACCTGATATACAGTATGAAAGAACAAGAAAAGGTTTTATCTTTCTGGAAAGGAAACAAGTTTTGTGGCAGCTATAAAAAACAGGAAATCAGCACACTAACATATGCGTGACCATCAGCAATGACAGTTAACTAAGACTCCCTGCCATTGTTCTGATTTGCATCAATCATTTAAATGAATTTATCACAAGCCATGCCCAACTGAAATCAGATGAAAGAGTGGTAATCAGCCTGAAAGAACCTTGGTGGGCATCCAGTTCTGTCTCTTTGGTACACAAACAGTAGATACGAATAAAATGGACAGAAAAAAATTAGAGCCACTTTTCTCATATATCACCAAAGTGGATAATTATTTCAGGAGAGGTGGTAGTAGCAGTACGTAGAGAGTAATATCTCACCTCGGGTTGCAAAACATCAGATACAGCAAGTAGGATCCATGCCCAGGCTCTTTCTGACTGCGGAGAGTCATCGATGCAGAGATTATTGAAAAGGGAAAACTATATGTACTTTAGTTGTGTGTACTTCATAGTCCCCTCTGCTTCATCCACAAAGACCATTTAACAGCCTCCAAGTATTTATCATTCTGCTGAAATGCAGTAATCAGATTGATGTGGGTTATCTCATCAGGTTCTGTCCCATTTTGCCTCATTTCCTTGACCAAACACACAGCATCTTCAACTGTTCCAGCAATTCCATATGCCTTTATCAGTGTGTTATAGCTACACAAATCAGGTCTCAGTCCACATTCTCTGAGTCCTGTCAGCACACCTGCAACTTCATCAATTGATCCGTGCTCTCCGTACATATTCATCATAATGTTGTATGTGTAATGGTCAGCAGCACAGCCCGATCACTTCATTCTCTGAAAGACAGACACTTCTAAAACTCTCCATATGACCTTCTTTCCCATAGGCGTCCAATGTGCAGTTGTAGGCATCGAGGGAATTTGAAAAACCATCAGATTGCATAGAGTGTATGGTTTATGCCACATTCTTGAAGTCTTGATGTACGAGAGTACATCAACCAAACCTCGTTTTCTAGCCATCATGAACAATTCCCTAGCTTTATTGAAAAGCTCAGCCTTTGCATAAACATCAAGCATGTCAATGAAGGTGATAGTATTAGGATTAAAACCACGGCTGAAGCATCCCATTGAAAAGTCTGGAAAGTTCATTAACTGGAAGAGCACGAGCACCGCAGTTTATGAGACAATTATACAACTCCTGATCCCAAACAACTCAACTCTTCAAGATCTGGCAACACAGATCTTTTAACTTAACCACCATTCCACACTTTTGGAAAATGCAAAGCATGTCCCAGAACATATAATGTCTGGAACAATATCCTTTTCCCTCTCCATTGTTTCTAGAATAGAGAGAGCATCTTTCAAGGATCCAGCCTTGACATACATTCTTACAACAATGCTGAAAGCGATCACATCTAAAGCAATTCCAGAAGATTTTAACTTTTGATAAAGCTTTTCTCCCTCTTTAAATTGACCCATAGTAGTAAATGTCAATCATAGTAAATGAGATGTGCAAATTTGGCCTACCATCAGATCTGGGCATCAAAGTGTATATCTTAACAGCATTCTCAAGATGGCCCAACTCCTTGCACGAGCAAATTAACAAACGATACAAGTTATCCTCAAAAACCGGATCATTCCACCTTTTGTCCTCCAGAACTTTTATAACCTCATCACCCAATGGGTTTTTTACATAAGCAATGAATTCTGGTTAATCATAACATGTTGATAGAACGAACCTTTCAAAAGTAGAGGGATTTTATCAATCTTTCCGACCTTCTCACGTGCTTTCAAAAGAGTTCCAAGGATTGAGAAATCCTGGCACACCCCATCTCCAGCATATCATCAAGAGTTCTGCAAGCACCCTCTTCATCCCCATGCTGAGCTTGCAAATTTATTAGTGTACAAGTTGGACGAATTAGGCTTGAATCCCAACTGCTTGAGCTCCTTTCAGTACCATTCTGCCTCCTTGTAATTGCCAACTCGACCCAAACCTTCAATCATAGAACGGTAGGTTGTTTCATCAGGCTCTAATCCAGTATTTTGGATGCCTAAGAACAGCCATTGCGCACCAAACATATTGGATACCTTTCCATAACCAGTAATCAATATGTTGCATGCAACAGTATTAGGGGAAAACTTGGCTTCTTGCATAGAAACCAACACCTGCTCGACCTTCTCTAACTTTCCTTGCTGACTAAAGCATTAAGCAAAACCAATCAATTCTCCAAATTTAACACCACCTTATTCTCTCATCAAGCCAATAACCGCTTCTGCCTCGTCAAAAAAACTTAAACGGGTATAAATAGAGATCATAGCAGAGTATGCAGACTGACATATTATCCCAAAACTTCTCATGTCAGAGAAAGCACATTCTGCCTCCTCAACATTCCAATCCTTTTGGTAGAGCCCCATGACCATACCAAAAGTAGCAATATTTGGCTGAACCCCAAGTTCCAACATCATACGAAACCATTTCCTACTCCAATCCACATTCCCCCGTTTCGAACTCGAATAAATGAGAGCGTTAAAAATCGGCAATCCAACTCAGAACCAAAACTCTCACTCATTTCCCTGATCATCCTCTTAGAGTATCCCAATCTTCCCTCCTACCCACCACTCGAAAAAACAACGTTGTAAGCATTAACATTCTCAAGCTACCCAGTAAACCACATCCACTCAAAGAACCTCAAAGTTTTTCCATCATTGCTACACTTCTCAAGCCGTTTCAAAACATCATTACATTTCTCTAAGCTCAAATTAGACCCAATAACAGAGTAACTAGCATCCAAATCACCATCATGCACAAAAAGATCCTCCCTTTCTAATCTTCTACCATTCCTTTTATAACCAAACTTAAAAACCTCTTCCCTTTTAGTCCCTTTCTTATCACCCCTATACTTAATTTTCCTCACCTGTTATGTCCTTTTGCTCATTCTGATCAGCCAAACCGTCTGCAAGTGACAAAAAATGGTCCTTTTCAGAAAATTCAGTTTGGATTCTTGACGCCTTAACAGTACTAAATCTACTCCAAGAAGTGATCAAATGGATGCAACTAGAAATGGAAAAAAGAGCAGAATTACCAAGGAAACGAAGTGGGTTTACAGAGAAATTTGACTTGTTCGAATAAAATGAGTCTAAAGAAGTTGATGATAATCACAATGATGCCATGGTAATCGTTCAGTGAAATACTAAATCAAGAAAGAGAGAATTTCTTAAGAATAAATGTTTTGAGTGGCATACCTTGTTGGATGTAGTGGGGCAAGTGAGAGGGATTAATGGAAATTGAAGCAGTGGAGGGAAATAACTTCCTTATCATTGTTGGTTTTGGCTCCTTCTATAGGTTAGTTACAGGACTAAATTTCAATCTCGTATAAACATTTGGGACCAAACAAAAATAACTTCATTTATTTTCTCTAAATTGTAACCAAACATTACATTATATTACAATAAATTTTAAGTTTATTTATTATTAATATTTGATATTTTAAAAATAGTTTAAAATACTAGGTTGGTTCAACTATTTATACGAAGATTAAACCATGTTAATGTATATTTTTTTAATTGTTTTCTTTTAGTCACGTAGCTTTTTTTTGTTGTTGGTTTTTTTTTATCTTTTGATTATTTTTTAATACATCTTTAAATTTAATATTTTTATTTAATTTTATTATTTAGTATTGGGTGGATAATGAATCAATTTTTTTATTTTTTATTATATAACAAAATAAAAATAATAATTCAATCCAATGAAGTTTATATATTTGGTGGGATAATTAGATTAGTGAACTTGATATTTTTTTTCTTTTAAATTTACCCAATTAACAAAGATCATACATATACTTAAATATCATTACTTTTACTAGTGTATTTAACTTGCATTGGCAAGATTATAAGAATAAATTTAGCTTAGAAAATAGAAATATAGTTAAAAAAAATGTGTCGCAAGGAACATTCCATAAAAAAGTTTAATAAAAGTTAATATATTGAAATCAAAAGGTGAAAAAACAAAAAAAAATTAAAATAAAATTGAACCGAAGAAATCTTATATTTACAAGGGGCTCGAAAGTGGTTCCATACACAGAAAAGTTATTGGCTCATCTAATCCCTTAAACAAAGAGAATTGTAATTAACTGTAAATACAAAATGCATGGCAACGTGCCCTACCAATTAAGCCAACCGTTGCCTCCTTCCACCAAGAGCCACCATGCAACTCTATATATTCCTCTCTCCCTTTTCATCATTCGATGATATATTGCATTCACACCCACAAAACTTCTGCTGCCGCTCCTTGTCTCTACAAAGTACTCTGCACTCTACACAGTCTTGGTTTTGTTCTGATACAAGTTTAGTGAATCTTGATGCATGTTCAACAACATGATGGAAGAAGATTATGGATGGGGAACGTGTTCAACAATGGTTCTCTTGATGGTTGCTGCTATTCTCTTGTTTGCTCCATTGGTAATGGATTCTTTGGGACCTCCTTCTGCTTTGATGATACTTCTTATTCCAGTGATTCTGGTGGCCGTTCTTTACTTCCTCCATGAAGCCTCTGATTAAGTGAAGATCAAGAGATTTCAATCACCTTTTGCTTCTTCTTCTTTTCTCCATTTTTTCTTTTTTTTTTTTGTACATGCAAGTGTATGGGGACCAATTTTCATGTTTTTTCTTTTTTAATTTTATGCATTAAAAAATAGAAAATTCTTGTTTGTGTAATTGATGATGATTTCTTGTTAATATACTAGATATTATTTATTTAAGCGTGATGGATTTTCTTATTCATTTCTTTTGTTGCCATTTATGTAAGTCATTGCTTAAATAATTAAGGTTGTTTTCCGTAACCAATTAAAGCAACAATTTATTAGTTTTATTTAAGAATTGATTTTTTGTTTGGTTTGGTTTTTATTTATAAAAAAAATCAAATTAAAATTTTATAAAATATAAAAAAAATAAAATCAAAATAAAACCAAAACCAATTCGAACAAACAAATTTCAGTTCAGTTCAATTCTGTTATTTTATATTAAAAACCAAAACTTAACCAATTAGTTTTGATTCTATTCAATTCGGTTTTGATTTGAATATTTTATATTAAAAATAAAAAATTATATTATTTTTTAGAATTTTTTTATTTTCTGATGAGCTTGGTTTTGGTTTAATTTGATTTTTTATTTTTTAATTAAATCAGTTCAGTTCAATTTGTTTGAAATTTTTTGATTTTAAATTTATAAAACCAAACCAAACTGATTAGTTTTTGAAATATTCTTGTTAATTTAATTGAATTTTTTATGGTTTGGTTTTTATATTGTATGTTTTATTTTTTTTTTATTTAATCAGTTCTTCAATTTTATTTTATTTTTAATTTTAACACCGGTAAAACCCGATGCCAAGTCCCTCGGGTTGAGATCCAAGCATATGAACCCACTTTGGCTGGATTCAAAATTGAGATGAGTCGATCAAGGTGATTCTAAAATGGGTATTCCAGCTTAAATTTTACGTACCTTGTTTTAATCTGATCAATAATCGAGTTGATTTTCAACTTGTATGGACATGAAACCCTGCGCGGACCGGATCTGTTTATAGCCATGCTTTGCGCGCATTATGAATGAACAGGGCCAATGGCTGAAATGCAAGCGTTGAGGGAGTGAATTAATTAACAACGCTAATATCCAAGCAAGCAAGCTAGCGTGCCTGTTTTTCTGGTCTGTCATCGTGGGATACCAACGTTGTGCTGTTGACAGGCTAAAAGCCTGTTCCTCTCTGTCTGGTCCAAGTAAATTTAAGGCTTTTATAGCAATTGTAGCTCTAGGATCCTTCGTGTGCATCGCCCCTTTCCCAAGTCGTTCCACTCTTTGGCTCTATAAATATTGCACTTGCCCTTCTTTTTCTTTTCAATCTCACCCAAATTTCACTAATTTCTAAATTCTGTTAGAGCTTAAAAAAAAAGAACAAGAGATTTTAATTCCCACAGAGAAATGGACCGTGGAGGCTTCCATGGCTACCGCAAGCTCCCCAACACAAGCTCAGGTAAGTTCTTATCATTCAAGAAGACAAGTCGTAACACCTATATATATATATATATATATATATATATATATCTTGTTCGTCCGCATCGATCATCTTCGATCTTGCATGCAAAGAAAGTGTTTTTCAGTTTCTGTTTTCACTCTAAGCAGGAAGATAAATATGTATATGCATGCACTACGCGCGTTCATTTTCGCATGTTAACTTCGATTAGTTTATGTATCTCCTCTTCTCAAAAATTTGTTTTTCCTGTGATTGCTGCTTCTTCATCTTTTCCATAAATTATTGATTTATCAAATGACATGCAAACTCGATCTCTCAATGGCTTGATTTGAGGTGTGTATATCCATGTGCATATAGATATCATGTTTTCTCAATCATCTATGTTGATTATCTTCGATATCTTCTGAAGTGAGATGGCTAGATAGTGTCACGGTCAAGGTATCTGATGAGGCTCGTGATGATAGCAACAATGGTAAACGCATAGCTTTATGTACAAGTGGCACCCATTATTCATGCAACATATGAAACAAGTGGCTTCCATGCATCCGGTCTCAGGATTCAAAACGCTTGCTGCCTTTGTCTCTGTCCACTTTTATCTCGACAATAAATTAACTCTCTTGTCTCTTGGCTTGTTTGAGTTAGAAAATCCACCAATCAAGTGATAATGCATTAAATATATATATTATTTATAGGAAAAAAAAGGTTTATTTAATTTGTCAAAAAAAAATAGCAGAGTAAATAGCCACACAAAAAAAAGTGGTTAAAATCTGATCAAATGGGACTATGGGAAGCTGTGCCTATAAGCCTGATGAAATTCATTACCTAGCCATTGATTGATTGATTTCCAAGAAATATTTATTTTCTTTCGTGTCTCTCTCTTGTTTTGTTGCAAAGCGAATTGGGAATCACAAATCATTAATTATGGAATTGTTTGTAGTTAGCCATTGATTGATTGATTGATTGATTTTCAAGAAATATTTATATTCATTCATATCCCTTTGAAATAACTATCATCAATACAATTGGATCTGGTATCATCATCAGAGATCAACATGAGGCTAGCTGAGATCAACCACAGCACCGCCAACAAGTTTCACACAACCACTGATGACATCAGTGAATGTACTGTAAGGGAGCAAGACAGGTTCATGCCAATAGCCAATGTTATCAGGATCATGCGCAAGATGCTGCCCCCACATGGGAAAATCTCTGATGATGCCAAAGAAACAATCCAAGAATGTGTGTCTGAGTTCATTAGCTTCATCACTAGTGAAGCCAATGAACGCTGCCAACGCGAGCAACGCAAGACGATAACAGCTGAGGATGTGCTTTATGCAATGAGCAAACTAGGTTTTGATGACTACATCGAACCCTTGACCATCTATCTTCACCGATATCGCGAGCTCGAGGGCGAGCGCGGCTCGATGAGAGGTGAGCCACTGATGAAGACCAGGAATAGTAATAATAATAATCATGATAATGACCAGTATGGAACAATGGCTGGGGTTGGTGCTGCTTATGCACCAGCATTTCATCATCATCCTCATCATCATCATGGATTCTTTGGTGGGGCTGCTATAGGAGCTGGATACATGACTATGAGAGATGCTAATTCCAATGCTAGTTCCTCTCATTCTGCTGCGTTGGCTAACGTTGAAGCATTTGCTCAGCATCAATAAGAGATCAATGCCACAATATTGTAAGGCTGTTAATTACTTGTTTAGATGGAGCTAGAAAACTGGGAAGGCTGCTAGAGAGGTTCGTGTTTGGAAGAAGTTGTTTAATGTATTGGTAGTTGAATTCTGTTGAGGCCGATGGGGTGTCTATGATGCTTTGAAAGAACAGTTCTAGCTAGCTAGGACCATCTTATTTGCATATTTCAATTCTTAATTAGGTGCTTGATTTCTGCTCTTACATTTGATGTGTTGTTGTGTTTGATTTTGTTAAATCCCGTTATATTATAAGCCCTTTCAAAGGGAAATGCCAAAGCTTAGCTAATCTCATCAAATCCTAAGTTAGTTAGTTGGGTCTCATGAGGTCAGACCTCGTACATGTACAAATTCTAGAGCAACTTCATGCTATTAATTTTCAATTATACTAATTGCTATGATTTAGCGATTCTAGAAAGATGAAATATATCTTTCAAGCTCGGCCTGAGAGGTTAATTGATACCAAAAACATTTATAGACTTTTGAAAAAATTTCAAGTTGAAATTGACTGCTTAAATTACTACATAATTAACTTCGTAATGTTAAAATTCAGTTTGTAAAACATCATTATTTTAATTATTTTAAAAAAATAAAACAAAACATTTAATTTACACAACACATGGTTCGGACTTTAGACCTGATCATAAAATAAACAAGGCATGGATAAATTGGGTTTAGCAACTTTACTTGGAAATATACAAAGAAATGAAGGGGCAATCAATAATAAACACCATTTTCAATGATATTCATTTGTGACTTAATTAGAGCTTAATGACAAAATAAAAATGGCACGTATTCATAAATCTTAAATTAAAGATAATGGTATTTTTTAAAGGAACAAAAAATAATATCAGATTGGACATTAATTAACAAAGGGAGGAAATGAATTTTAAAGTTAAGCTCCCAGCGAGGATCGAACTCGCGACCTTCCGCTTACGAAGCGAACGCACTACCACTATGCTATGGAAGCCAGATGCTGTGATTGTTTT
The DNA here is from genome assembly GCA_015708895.1 of Populus ilicifolia. Lineage (NCBI taxonomy): Eukaryota > Viridiplantae > Streptophyta > Magnoliopsida > Malpighiales > Salicaceae > Populus > Populus ilicifolia. The sequence goes on along the minus strand of SRLM01000236.1, from coordinate 181,076 downwards.
TACACTTGTATATCAATATTGGATACCTTTTGACTGTTTTGGATGACGCAGGTAAGGGTTGGCGAAGGCGGGTCCATCAGGAAGCTAGCAATCAACAAGAGATGAAAAAGGCTATTCCAGTTGACACTTCAATAGCAGCATATGTAGTTAAAGGAAAAGCTTTCTCGTTGAAGAGATCAACTGGTATTTTGAGTTTTACAAAAACATAACTAGTCTTCTGCAACCTTTTTTTTGGGGGGGCGGGGAGCTGTCTTTTGACAATGTTGATGTCTATAAAGATCAAAACGCAACCATTCAAATTAGTTCTGCTGTGTAGAAGAAATTTCAACGCATTGCCTTTTCTTCTCGGATGGCTCATTTTCATCCTCCAACTCTTCTCTATCTACTCTTTCGAGTTCTTCTGGATCAGTTTCGCCTCTTTTCCTTTGAGGAATTACTTGAAAGAACGAAGTTTTCCAATCTTTTGTTTCCACAAACTTGACCAGGATCTCTACCACCTGGTTCACAGTGAGTACCTGCACTTGAATGAACAAAGAAGCAAAGAGTTAGCAGAGAAAGATCATGAATTTTGAGGGCTTGAGGTACAAATCAACAAGAAACGCAACATGGGGAAAATCTCCTATCCCACGTTGATGCCAGATAATGAATCGATGAGTTGTCTTGGTTACTTCAGCCACGACAACATCAATTTTTGAAACAAATGCATATCTGCGGATGTGAAGAACTTTCCTTTTTTAATTGAAAAATGCCCTTTGTAATGAAAAATTCTCCTAATAAATCATCTTAACTCTATGCCTGGGAGCAATGGGCTGGAAAGAGAAGTGTTTTGTGCACAACTTCACATATTGAGACCCTGTCCTACACTCTTTGATAAAGCAGTCACCCCATGATCATTTAAGTCTGGCCCATTGTCCTCAGGAATTGAGACCCTGTCCAACACTCTTTGATAAACCAATCAACCATAATCATTTAAGTCTAGCCCATTGTTCTCGGGGATTGAGACACTGTCCAAAACTCTATGGGCACCATTGCCTGACATTGGACGGCAAAGAGTACAGCTCGCCCCTTGAAAATTTAAAACTAGCCCTCTTTGCATGCGGTTTTGTGTAATGGCAGTGCCACATTCCCAGTCCCGGTTTGCTCTAATACATGTTCTACAATCAAGGTGATTCTGATGCACAAGTGATACAAAACTAAAAGGAAAGGAAAAAAAATGAGCACAGCAGAATTAAATCTACATAGTCAACATTTCAGGTCTTGAAAGAAAAACAAGCACATGCCAAGACAAAGATCAGTCATACCTGAGAACTTGACATCTTCAAGTAACTGCTTATAGGAAGTTTTGCTGTTTGGATTCCTTGGTCATTTGCTTTCTTCATGGTTAAGCCTTTCCACCGATTCCGATCCACTAACCCACCAACAATATATATTTTCTTCAGATCAAGTTCACCTAGCACTGTTTCAGAATCTGCTGTAAGATACACCAAATTTTCCTTTTGATCTTGCAATGCTTCAATATATGATTGACTTTCCTTCTCAATAATCCATTTATCAAATCCTGGGAGCCTTTGCAATTGGTTCTCCATTTCCCCCCTGCACCCAGTCAACCAGAGGTGACCAGGGGATGCACATCTCCCGTTCACAGCATAACAGTAAACGATCTGCCAATTTAAATAGTGATGGTATAATAGTCAGCCATTGAAAAGCATAAGCTTGCATTTGTTAAACAACCCTATACCATCCACCAACTACACAATTGTTCTCCAACAATGCCAATTGAACCGCCAACACTCCTGCCTATTAATACAAAATCAATTAATTAACCAAATAATCTATTCAATACAAAGTTTCTTGCAAACGGCACTGGTAACTTGTAGCCAAAGTTCTAGTACAAATATGCAAATTAAAAACTTTGTTGAAATGCCATAAATCTGACTTATCTATTGTGCGAATACTCTGACCATATTACAGGGTTAATTCATTCCTCTTAAGTCTTAGCAACGATATCACCAACCTCTTTCGAGCTGAGCGGTGTTGAAACTCAAAAATACAGAAATTCACTCATTTCTCCACCCTCATGATTCAGCCAACTAAATTTAACTGAACTGTTAGCAACAATTCTCACTGCAAATGAATCTAACACATCCTTGGGAAAAAATACGCCAGCGCCATTTCTATGCATTACAGCAAAGTTCTTAACAATGTATCACAGCTCTATTCCCATACAAAGCCGTATTGAACCAACATATGAAATCAATAATTTCTCCAAATGGGTCATCATAATTTGAACCAAAAACTCAATCCAGCAACTATCAAAACCAATCCCTACTCAAAAACCAATCCAACACAAACATTATAAAGATTAAACCATTATTAAAAACGAGAAAGTTTTAAACTCTAACACTATAAAATTAAAGCTCACCTGTTGAACAAGACTATGAATCTCACTGTTAGTCATAAGATCAGCAAACTCAAGATCAATCACAATATTCTGACCAGATTCTTTAGCTTTCCTAAGCCTCTGCGTCTTCTCTTCTTTCTCTTCTGCCCTCTTCCCCATCCTCTCTTTCCTTAACTCTCTCCTTGACTCTATAAACTTCAACCTTTCTTCTTCACTTGCACAGCTTGATAGTTTCTCTTCCCATTCTTTTCTCTTCCTCTCTCCTTCTTTCTTTTTTTGCTCCTTCATTTGTGCCTTCTTCTCTGCTTTCTTTGCTTCCCATTTTTGCTGCTTCAGGAGTTTCTTCTTTGCGTTTTTGGAAAGTATAGTGGGCTGTGAATTGGGTTGGTTCTCTAGGGTGTTTTGGTCATCTTGCTTTGTTTCTTTCTCTTCTTCCATTGAAGCAGAAAGAGAGGGTTGAGGGTTTGGTTCAATTCTCAATTAAGGCTGCTTTGAAGGGGAAATGGTAGAACGATGTCGTATTTGGCACCACGAGGATTATACATTGATCATGATGACTTATTGGCTTGCTGAGGACAAAGGCCTAAGGCCTCCAGAATGTTTGATGGCAAATGTGTGGCGAAAATAATCTAATTATTAAAAATTAGTTAATTAATTGGATGCTTAATTTTAAATAAAATCTTGCATAAAATTATTTATTTTTTAATACATTTTAAAATTTTTAATGGCGAGATGTGTTTCATAGCTTTTTTTGAGTTTAACTTTCTAGAATACTTTATAAAAAATATTTTTTAGAGTTCTATTTGTTTGTTTTTTTAAAATATTTTATAAAAAAAATATAAAAAAATAAAATATTTTGCAACTATTAATTCATTTACTTAAAAATATTATTTGAAAAAAAACTTAAATCAAAATATTTAATAATAAGAGGATATATTTATACAAAACTTCTACTCCAAGTACATATAATAGAGCTATAAACAGTTACATGAGATCCAGTACATAAAATATTTTGATTTATAATTAATATTATCATGGTAAATATCATAATTTAAAAGATTTATTAATTTAAAATCAAATTATAAAAAAAATCCTGCTAAAATTAAGTAATACATTGTTTAAAAATTATATTTATACTAGAAGTATATTTACACTAGAAGTTTAGATTAAAACAGAATTATAATTTTATTTTATTTGAACTTCTTGTATGATACTGTTTTCTTCAACTTAAAAATTTATATAAAATATTTTATTTGTAATAATATATTTGAGAGTGTAATGGTTATTTTAATACGATTTATAAATGTTTTTTATTTGAAAAAATATCAAATTAATAATTATTTTTTGTGTTTTATGTGATTTTAATATATTAATATTAAAAATAAAAAATATTATTTTAATATAAATAAAAAATACTTTTATATAGTATACCAAACACTCATTCCAGTAATAAAAAAAAGTTGTTTAATTAAAAAAAATTTTGAAAAAAAACTATATACCAAAGTTAGTTAAAGTGTTTTTTTTTTTAATTTTTAGAGATCAATGTAAATCTAATATGATATTTTTAATCTCGAAATAAATTCAAAAATAAGTTAATGAGGTTTCGTGAAGTTAGTGTTATGTCTTAATTAAATCTATATTTTAATATTTAAATTAATATATTTAATAGTCTTGGAGATTGACCTAAACCTGTCCTAATATTTTTAAGTAGAAATAAGATCAATAATAAGAGTTTTTTTAAACAAGGACCCGCATGGGCCAAGCTCGGTATTCTATTCAGCTTTGTATGGTAGAAACAAATAGCAATAATAATAAAAATTAAGAAATATAAATAAAAAAACTAAAATTAAAAAATTATAGAGCTGTGAGATTTTTAATTCACATTCAGATATTAAACGGACATAAATCCATTAACAATAAAATAACCTATAAATAAATTTATAAAATAATTTGAAAAATCGGCATGTATAAAATAAACTTAAAAAAACATATAATTAAGCTAACCTTTCACTATAAATCATGCAATAAAAATAAATAATATAAGTTAACCTCTTCAAAGTCAAATCTTCATCACTAGTGTATATTTTAGTATTCTCATTCTCTTGGAAGAAATAAATGGTTATTTCTAGCCTAGTAGTGGGAGGGACTTGTTCTCTCTTCTCTGTACTAGGGTTCAAACCTTACCATCTACATCTGTCACCTCCACGGTATCTTACCTGTTCACTGGACTTGCAAGATATTCAGTGGGCCGTGGGGATTAGTCGTGGTGCGCACAAGCTGGTTCGGACACCCCACGTAAATAAAAAAAATAAATGGCTATTTCATTTCCCAAGGTTACATTTAATTTTAAATATTTCATTTATGTTAGGTGTGACGAGATAAAACACATAAAAGGAATAAAATCATTTTGTCTAAAAGACACCATGGGATCAGGTTAAAAAAAAAAAGGAAGGAAATAATTTGTTTGAGATATATATTTTTTAAATTTTTTTAAAATAGGAAAATAATAATAAATTTTCACATAACAATAATCTTAATTTATAAATAATTAATTCCTTCTACATTAGAGTGGTAAAAAAAAAGGAAAAGAAATCCTCCATATGATCACAAGAAATCATCGAATCCAAATTAAAACAACAAAAATATATATTTTTGATTGCAATAAATGTCTAATATTTTGCATTTATTAGGTAATAATCACAATTACTCTTGGTTTGTAAATTAAGAAAACTAAATTAAATTCCATAATATATATATATATATATATATTCATACATGCAAATGATTTATTTTAACCGAAACCTAATATCCATGCAACTCCTATAAATACAAGTTCTTGAAGTTCAAATATCATACACATACACATGCACTCCAACAATCTAATTCCTCTATATCAAATTTGAAAGGCATGGCTAGGATCTCTAATTACTTGGTAATGATCAAAGTTCTTGTGGCTTCCCTGCTCATCGCATCATGTTGGTTGATTTCTCTTTTCCCCGTCTCTTGATTGTTTTTTATTTATATTTTTTAAAAGTAATATTTTCATGCAGGTATTTGACGTGTGGATTTATTTATTTATTTATTTATTTTGACGGTGGAGTTTTTGCAGGTGTCTCGGCGGCGGTGGTGAGGGCTGCGCTGCCATGTAGGAATTTTATTGATTGTTTTGGCAAAGTCCCTTGTGACATGCCAAAAATAATATATTGTAGAGATAACGAATGTGTATGTGACGATCAAGAGAAACCTCTACCGGTCAAAAGAGAGCTATCTCCTCTTGTATAACACAAGATCACTGAGCTTCATGTTTAACTAATAAGAAAACCACCCACAATATTTTGTTTTTTAGATTGTGCTTCAGGGTTTGCTTGTCATTGCTAATTAATGGAGGGATTTTTGTTGTTCTATTATTTTTTTCAATTTTTATTTTATCTTGTGCTATTCAAAAACCTAAAGAATTTTATAATGGATGCAAGGCATGGCTACATGAAAACCCTAATTTTAAATACAATTGCAATCTTCATTGTTATCCAAGCACTCAAGGATGTTTCTTGTTTATTCCCTAAATCAGTGCAAAAACATTTACTAACCCTATTCATGGAATGTCGTCTCAAGTGATGGGATTTGATAACAAAATCTGTCATCAATGTTTTAGCTTAGAAAAAGTTAATTTATTGCATATAGAAAATAAATTTCTCGCTTGTACAGATCATTAAAAACACAAGAATTCTTATTTTCATGGTTGATCATAATTACTAATTAACCAGCTTTTATCTGTTCATGTTAATCAATTGTTACACACACACACACACACACATAAACGTTTATAAATTAATATCATTGAAACCATTGTAATTTATGGACATATTGGGCAATCAACTCATGAAATTAAAATAAACAACAAAATTAAAAAAGATTTATCTATATATATATATATTAAAATCTTTTGATTTATGGATGGAATTAAATTCAAATCTTTTGACAAAGAGTAAGAGAGAACATCGATGTAATTTTACTATAATTATATATATATATATATATATTAAAATGCATAATGAAGACAAAAGAGTAAAACTAAGATAATTATCTGCTTAATCATGTTCCATTATTCATCAAAGGTGCGCTCAAAATCATCCTTTTATTTTCCATCCCAACACACCTCAAAATTACTATTTATATTCTTGAATAAATCAAATCACTGAATAATCGATCCTACATGTTTTTATGATACAGTTTTGAATATAATACTTTGTCTGGAAAAATCTCTCGCTTCTTTAAAGAGGTAAGAACAGAAGTTTATGATGAGTAACTACTTGCATACTTTAATCAATGCACGTATTAAAAGGACAGGAAACTAAATATGTATTTTTAATTTAATTTACCATGGACATTTGTTTTCTCTCAAATTGGCATAAAAAAATATTTTCATTAATTATTATTATTATTATATAGCCCATTGATCATCGCACGTGATCTCTTTCGATCTTGCATGCATGAGTCAAGCGAGCTCTGTAAAATAATTGTTTTTTGTCCATTTATTCCTCAAGCTATTTTAGCCATCATTAATATTTGATGAAGTAACCCTCGTACTCTTTCATAACCGATGAACTTGTTTAGATTTCGTCCATCGTTAACACAGATGTCCGAAAACCACAAATTTTGAAGTACATAATCCCACAAGATCTTTGAGATTTTGTTCTCATGTTCGAACTTTTCAATTGAAAAATTAACAAATTGTTTTTGAAATACTTTTTTAACAATTTTGTATGCAAATATAACAATATAAAAAATATATTTTTAATTGATTAATTTTAAAATAATTCACACCGAATTGCCAAATATACATGCTAAAAAGACAAATCTTTAACGTCGTGATGATGACAAGGGGAGATTTGTAAAGTCTTCAACCCAAGGCTCGTGCAGCACGGGGTCTCGGTTTATAGCCTCAAAAAATTGATTCATGAATTAGGGTTTGGTCTGGCGGTCTGGCCTGAAGTGGAAGGACCATACGAGATTTTCACCCCGCGCTTAAGGTGAAAAACACAACTAGCAAAAGGAAAGAAATAGTTAAATAAGTCTAATAAGATAAAGTATAGAGGAAAATGAAAATCCACACGTGAGCATCTGCGAAATACTTAGATTTGTTAATAACGAAGCAGAAATTTATGTGATTTCACTTACATTTCGAGTTCATTTCGCCTTCTTGTCCGCAAAACACACACAAAATCAAAAACCCCCCAAAATAGAAGAAAGCTTTATACACACACATAAAAAAGACGAACCCTCTAGCCCCATCGACATGTAAGTGAGAGAGAGAGAGAGAGAGAGCAGCAGCAGTTTAGTTTTGTCTGAAAAGTTGAATCTTGGAAATTAAAAAACCAGCAAGCGTTTCTTTTTAAAATGGGAGAGGGGAAGAAGCTCGAAGAGAAGTTGAAGGAGGTGGGATCCAAGCTGGAAACACTTCCTTCTACTAAAGATGTAGTTGTTAAACTTTTAAAGGTAAGTCCAATTTTTAAATTTGAGTAAAAATTTACTGTCTCTTTGTTTGCTGAGAAAAACCTAGAAAGGGAATGAAAAGAAGTGAAAGTCGGTTTGTCGGAGCTGAATTGTTTCGTTGGGATTTGTTGCATGGGAAAATTGCTTGTAAGAAGGGCTTAAAGTTTGGAGCTTTTTTAGGTTAAGCTAGTCAAGTTTGAATTTTTTGAGTAAAGCAGATTGTTTAGGTGAACTTTTTTTTTGTTTGTCTAGGGTTATATTCGAGGGAGCTTGGTTGAATTAGGGTTTTTAGCGCAACCATTTAAAAGGGTTCACCGCTCGTGAAAAATTTCGCTTGGTCGCTTGTTAAATTTGCCTCTTTTGGTCCTAAAGTGTATCCTGTTGTTGAGCTCTTCGGAATTTTGGTTTCTAGGACTGAATTACTGTCCTCAGCTGAGGAAAGTAGATCCTTAGTGAAACAGAAAAGGATGACAAGGAAAAATCTGAATCTGACTGGATTTATGAAGTTTAGACGGGTGGAAACTTACGGGCTACTCAGATTAACATGTCAAATATCAAAGAATTGTTGTTCTAACTTTCAAATTGTTTGTGTGTTGAATCTTTTGAGATTAAAATTTATGGCTATGATGCAGGATTTTGAATATTCTGATAGAGTTAGGGAGCCTTAATATTGCTTTTCTTTTACCATCAAATAAAGACAGGAAAGAGGAACTGAATCAGGAGCTGAATTTGTGTTGTTTCATAATGTTTTGACCTGTAAGCTACTGTTTTTAAGGGTTTTTTTCTACTGTATTGAACCTCGGTTTGTATTTGAAATCTATTAATGAGATGACCTTGGGATGTGTTTGGGATCTATTAATGATTTTGAGTTTTAGGCAATAGTGTTGGGTCTTTCTATTCCCTAATGCAACAGATGTACAACCCTAGGGTTCTTGTTTGGATTTTAATGTGCTGAAAATATTTCCTTTATGGATTTACCTGCAGCAAGCTGCTACTTGTCTTTCTGAGATGGATCAGTCACCACCGGCTTCAGTTTCAGAGTCAATGCAGCCTTTTCTTGATGCAATTGTAAAGCCAGAATTGTTGAAGCATCAAGATAGGGATGTTAAGCTTCTAGTTGCAACCTGTATTTGTGAGATAACCCGAATCACTGCACCCGAAGCTCCTTACAGTGATGATGTTTTAAAGGTTTATTTGCTTTACTAGCTCAATTAATTAATAGAATTAGTTAATATACCTCATTACTGATCATAAAAGTTTGCAATTTTAATCCAATCTCAATGGTGTGCAGGATATATTCCACTTGATTGTAGGCACATTTAGCGGGTTAAGTGATACTGGTGGTCCATCATTTGGAAGGAGAGTTGTTATTTTGGAGACTCTTGCCAAATATAGGTCTTGTGTTGTGATGCTGGATCTTGAATGTAATGATCTGGTGAATAAGATGTTCAGTACATTTTTTACTGTTGCCAGGTGTGTTTTGTTCATTTTATTTTCAGAGACAGAATAAAGGGCTTACATTTATAGTGGTTCCATCTGATTTTTCTTAATCTTGAAAATTCTTCACTGGTTGACTTGCAAAGATGGTTCATATTTGCCGCTGGAGTTTTGAAGCCATGTTCATTTATTTTGCACTTTCACCTCTTCCATGCACTTATAACAAGTTACACCACTGGGTTATTAACTTTAGATCACTGTTCATTGCAACAGTATAAATTACAGACAACCAGTTTATAATTCCTTTTCATTATTATTGAAATTCTTGGGTGGGTGGTGGTTGTTTCATCACTCAGTGAAGTGTGCCATTGAACTTAAATATTAACTAGATTTCATGTGTGTATTTGTGACACAAGGTTCTTGTTGAAAGCCCTTACACTATTATCTCTGTGTCTCGTCTTTCTTATAGTTGGGACACATTATATGACTATATAGTTTCTCTATTTTTTTTTTTTGCCAGTCCTTCACATGGCTGTTTATTGATAGCATAAAATGATCACCACCTGGATCATTGCATTGCAAATGATACAACTGTACTTATGTCCTAATACACGAGAGGGGATGGATATTGGCTGTTTGCCTACACCTCTCTTGGCTTTGCCCAACCTTTTTTCTTCATTATTGTTTTCATGAATTAAAGGATTCCTTATACCAGATTTAATGGATATTGATTAGAGAACTTTGACAAATGCAGTGATGATCATCAAGAAAGTGTATTATCATCAATGCAAACAATAATGGTTGTTCTCATAGAAGAAAGCGAGGATTTCAGAGAGGATCTTCTACTTGTTATCTTATCTGTATTAGGTCGTAACAGAAGTGTAAGTACCTCTACTCTTTGCTGGTGTATGGTGTGTGCTCTATAGTTATTGTCAACATGTACTCTTGCTTAGTATTTCTTATCATGCTTTTGATGGAGCTCAGTCTGTAAAACTTGTTTTTCCAGGATATCTCTATGTCAGCAAGGAAACTTGCCATGAAAGTTATAGAGCTTTGTGCAGGAAAACTTGAAGCTGGCATAAAGCAGTTCCTCGTATCATCAATGTCAGGAGATAGCAGGTTGTCAAATAGTAAAATCGACTACCATGAAGTTATATATGATGTTTACCGTTGTGCTCCTCAGATCCTATCTGGAGTCGTTCCATACCTCACAGGAGAGCTGCTGGTAATTACTAATCCAGTATAAGCTTACAACTTATCAAGATTTGCTGAGTAGTTTCTTAATACATGAAGTTCAACATTTGCAGACCGATCAGCTAGACACTCGTTTAAAAGCAGTGGGGTTGGTTGGGGGTCTATTTTCTTTACCTGGCTCTGCCATCACAGAAGCATTTCAGCCAATCTTTTCAGAGTTTTTGAAAAGATTGAGTGATAGAGTAGTTACCATCCGGATGTGTGTCCTTGAATGTGTCAAAGGCTGTCTTTTGTCAAATCCTTTTCGAGCAGAGGCAGCTCAAATCATCTGTAAGTCCTTGGATGGAGAGGCTTTGCAAGTTTATATATATGATTCCCGGTTGATTTTGACCCGGTTCAATGTTTGCAGCTGCCCTTTGTGACCGACTGTTGGACTATGATGAGAATGTTCGAAAGCAGGTTGTTGATGTAATCTGTGATGTAGCATGCCATGCCTTGAATTCTGTCCCTGTTGAAACCATAAAGCTAGTTGCAGAACGTCTTCGAGACAAATCTGTATGTCACACCTTTCCTGTTTTTCCCTGTTCCCAAATAACTTCTTAGCTGTATACTAGTTGGTATGTATATTGTTCTGATGTGTGCATTTCTTTTTGTTTGGAATTCCCAGCAACTTGTTAAAAGATATACTATGGAGAGAATGGCCGAGATATTCAGGGTTTATTGTGTAAAGTCTTCTGATGGTTCAATCAATCCTGGTGAATATGATTGGATTCCTGGAAGGATTTTGAGATGTTTGTATGACAAAGATTTCAGGCAAGATTTCTTGGCTTGTGTGCTCACCTGGATATATTAAGATGTATAATATATATGCACCCACACACACAGAATCATCTTTTTTCCCATTCATCTGCTCTATTGAAGGCCAGGTCCCTCCTTTGCTGTCTTCATGAGCTGCAATTATCTTGGACTGCTTGTCTACACTAATGTAAATAACTTAGTTGCTTTTTAAAGAAAAATGTGCTCCTTATATGATGCCATGACACTTTCTTAGTACCTCCTTCTCAGCATAATATCTGTTAAACATGTTTCTAACACAGTAATCTGTTCTGCAGATCAGATACAATTGAATCTGTTCTTTGTGGCTCTCTGTTTCAGACTGAATTTGCAGTAAAAGATAGATGTAAGTATTGGGTAAGAATCTTCTCTGTCATAGACAAAGTTGAGGTGAAAGCTCTTGAAAAAATACTGGAGCAGAAGCAAAGGTATGTTGAAAATGCTAGATTTGACATGGCAACTCAAGCTGAAATTACTAAATCTGTGTTTATTTGATGAATTGTGCTCTGATTTTCAGGGGATTTCCTCTTGATTTGCAGGTTACAGCAGGAGATGCAGAGGTATCTATTACTGAGGCATCAGGTTTGTAAATTTTGGAGATTAGATTATTTATATTCAGCAAAGAGATTCAATTAAGAAAATGAAAATCCAACAATTGGTTCTCATTCAAATACAGGACAGAGATACTCCGGAGGTCCAAAAAAAGGTTCTGTTCTGTTTTCGGATCATGTCTCGCTCCTTTGCAGAGCCTGCCAAGGCCGAGGAAAATTTTCATATAGTTGATCAATTGAAAGATGCCAATATCTGGAAGATTTTAACAAATCTACTTGATCCAAGCACTAGCTTCCATCAAGCTTGCACTGGTCGGGTAAGTGATATTATATTAAATGGTTGCGAAAAGTTTATGAGCATGGTCAATATCTGATAAGTAATCAAACAATTCGGTGTTAGCTGTGAATGTTATGAACTGTAGTCCAATCTGTGGGTGACCTATTGAGTTGACTAAAGTGAGAGTGGCCTTGCTTTTCTTAATTAGGAGTTTTTATATGTCAAGCCAATTTTTAATTAATAGTTGATGAAGCTGCATTTGCATTTTTCTTTTCCCATTTTTTTTTGGAGAATTTACTCCATAAAGAATTTCCCTTTCTTGCAGAATGATTTACTTAAAATACTCGGCGAGAAACACCGACTCTATGATTTTTTGAGCAGTCTTTCGATGAAGTGTTCTTATTTGCTTTTCAACAAGGAGCATGTGAAAGAAATTCTTTCGGACGTCAACACACATAACTCTGCTGGAAATATGCATTTTACTCGATCTTGTATGGATTTACTGGTGGTAAGAACATGTAAATTATACATCTTATTGATGATGAGTTTTTTTATCAACCATGTGATCTATGTTTGCACACTCGTACATTTTTTTCACTCTATGGTCTTTAATGCTATTTGATGCAATTGCATCCCTTCACCAACAAACCTTTTTGTTTTTACAATTATATCAAACACAGGGTCTTTTTCTATGTGTTTGCTTGTACTGCTGCAGCTGTAGTAGGAAGCTGCAGCACTTCAGCCTTCAATTTATTCGACAATCTTATCTGAATCTTCTTTTATTTGTTGTTTGTTCACATTTTGACTCGCACATTTTACTATTTTGCTGTGAACAAACAAGTGCCATCTATAGATTTATTTTTTTATGAATTTTCAGATTCTTGCTCGCTTCAGTCCATTGCTGCTTGGTGGCTCAGGGGAAGAGCTAATAAATTTTCTGAAAGATGACAATGAAATAATAAAAGAAGGTGCTTTGCATGTTTTGGCAAAGGCTGGTGGTACAATCCGAGAACAACTTGCAGAGTCATCAAGGTGTGTTGCATGAAATTATTGACATTTAGAGCCAGATAATTGCATATAAATGTTTATACTCTTCTTATTACTCACCTGCAGTGCAATTGACCTTATACTGGAGAGGCTTTGCTTAGAAGGTAGTCGAAGACAGGCCAAGTATGCTGTGCATGCCCTAGCAACAATCACAAAGGATGATGGGCTCAAGTCCCTCTCTGTTTTATACAAGGTTCCATTTTTGTCTTCGTTGGTGTCTGCATCCATTATTATTAGAGTTTTGGAATGCTCCATATGTATGTTAATACCAGCATTCATGGTATTTCTTTCTCAATTTGCAGAGACTCGTTGACATGCTGGAGGAGAAGAGACATTTGCCTGCTGTACTACAGTCTCTGGGATGCATAGCACAGGCTGCAATGCCGGTTTTTGAAACTAGAGAAAATGAAATTGAAAAATTCATTAAGAACAAAATTCTAGAATGCAGTAGTGTATGCATTTGCAAAACCCTAACTTGTGCAATGATTTGGGATGGCTTGATAATAACTAGTCTTATTATTAGAGTTGCTTCTATTTTGCAGAAATCAGAAGATAATACAAAAGCTTGCTGGGACGACAGGAGTGAACTTTGTTTGTTGAAGGTAGTTGGAATTGTCCTTTTTTTTCCATCCTTTTGAAGATGAAAAACAATAGCCTTCATATCAGTATTTTACTTAATAATCTGGTCTGGACACGGATCATATTGCCTTCTTTCTCATGTAATTTTAAGAATATATATTATTCCCTGACCACTTTACAAATTGGATTCTGTTAAAAAATTGCTTGCAGATATATGGAATTAAGACATTGGTCAACAGCTACTTGCCGGTTAAAGATGTTCAACTTCGTCGTGGTATTGACAGCCATCTGGAAATCCTTAGAAACATACTTCTTTTTGGAGAAATATCGAAAGATATTGAATCAAGGTATTATGTTTATTGCTTTTTTATTAGTTTATTTATAAACTGTTGTCTGTTCCCCCTTGGGCTTGTTAGGTTTGCAATTTCATATGTATCTTCTTTTTATCATACAGTTCAGTTGATAAGGCCCACTTGAGGCTTGCTTCTGCAAAGGCTGTTCTTCGCTTGTCGAAGCATTGGGATCATAAGATATCTGTTGATCTCTTGCATTTAACCTTGAGGACACCAGAGGTAGAGTCTTTTGAAGTGTTCTCTTAAAACATAACAATACAATTTCTCCAGGTTTTATGTAATGAAATGATTTTTGCTGTTAGTAATCCCCTTCCTTTCCCTCTCTTCTTTCTTTTGGGTCATGCAGATTGCTTTCCCGCAAGCTAGGAAATTATTTCTGAGTAAAGTTCACCAATACATCAAGGACCGGGTTCTGGATCCAAAGTATGCTTGTGCCTTCTTATTTAATATGACAGGATCCAAACCCCTTGATTTTGAGGAGGTATTTCTACTGTACTTGATTTTTTCAAACAATTGTTACCTACCTATGGTCAAATTAACAGATACCATGCTTGCTGCCATGGTAAAATTTCTGAAGTTTTGTTGTCTGTTTTTGCATTTAACTTGGAATGGCAGGAGAAGCAGAACCTTGCTGATATTATTCAGATGCTCCAACAAGCTAAAACTCGACATGTCCCTTTGCAAAGTGATGCAAATCCCTTGGCAGTTTATCCTGAATATATTCTCCCATATTTGGTCCATGCTCTTGCTCATCAATCATGTCCTAATGTAGATGAGTGCAAGGATATTAAAGCATTTGAACCAATTTACCGGTACATCTAATTGTACATTTTGTTGTATTAGATGTGCTTTTTGTAGGTTATCTCATACAATGTTATTTTATAAATAAAGGCTGCCTAGATTTTATTGAGAAAGCCAGAAAACTGAGAGGGAATAACTTTATTTCTATCGTACTTTCCAGGCAACTGTACTTGATCCTTTCCATGCTGGTGCATAAAGATGAAGGTGTCAAGCTGGAAGCTGCTATTAACAAGGAGAAGGAGAAGGAGAAAGAAAATGAGAAGGAGAAGGACAATGACAAAGACAAAGAGACCAACTCTCTCATAGCTTCCATCTTTCAGAGTATAAAGTGCTCAGAAGATGTAGTTGATCGAGAGAAGTCAAAGGTTGGGGAAAATTGTCTGAGTTTGTATTTATTGTTACCTTTTATAATCATGGGAAGGTTAAACAAAAAAACACTACCCATCAAGAACTCATAAAAATCAACTTGAAGTTAAATGAAAGCAAAATGCTAATCTTATGCATGTTGATTTTAACATTTACAGAATTCACATGCTATCTCTGAACTTGGGCTGTCAATCATCAAGCGCTTAGCTCCTAAGGAGGATGAATTACAAACCTTGCCTTCACCAGTTTCTTTGCCTCCACTGCTGTACAAAATATATGAATATAAAGAATGCGAAGATGCTGTGGTATGCTCTTCCAAAATATCATTTACCTTGTTGTAGTAAATATTGGTAAACATTGGTGGTGCCTCATCTTAGTATAACCTTATACGCTTCACTTGGATATTATTTATTTTAGTATCATTTGTCTCAATAGTCAATTATCAGCTCTATTAATGACGCTGTGTGCCTTTTCATAGGCAAATGAAGGGAAAACATGGTTTGCTGAAGAAAGTGTCTTGACCCACTTTGACTCACTTAAGTTTGAAACTAATGGAACTGTAAGTTCTATTGCTTACGAGCATCTTCAGAGATGCAGTAAATATTTAGTGATGGTCTTTTGTGGCATATGTGACTTTTAGCATCTTATGACAGTCCTTTTTGTCACATCAGGCTAGTTCAGATATTGCTGGTGATGAGGTTCTAAATGACAGTGAAAGAGAAGGTAATGAAGTGACTCTTGGGAAAATGATAAAGCAATTAAAATCTCAGGGAAATAAAGGTGGAAAAACAAAAAAGAACAAGTCTTCAGCAGCTAAAGTGAAAGATGCTGAAAACGATGTTGATATCTTGAAGATGGTCCGTGAGATAAATTTGGATAATGTGGGGCTATCTAATATGTTTGAGTCAAGCAATGGGCACAAAGATCTAAGTGGGAAGATAAAGTCAGAATCAGAGCATCAAAAAGTGAAAAAAGGAAATGTTAGTGATATGACACCTGTGCCAATACCTAAACGTCGAAGATCATCATCTGCTCATAATGCTTCTAGATTTCCCCGAAGTCTTTTAAAGGATCCTTCAAGAGCTTCAGAGGATGATTCAAGCCCTGATTTGAAAGGAAAAAAGTCCAAGTCCAAGAGCGCTGGATCTGAATTGTTGGTATCAAGCATTCAAAAGAAGAAAAATGTCTCATCCAAACTTAAAGGCAAAAGCTCTGAGTTGGGTGACAATGGCAAGGAAAATGAAGTTGGAGAATCTGATGAAGATAGCCCGATGGTAAGCTTTTTTCCTTGTCAGCAAACTTTTAAAGGCACACGATAATTACTTTCTTGTAGTCATTAATTCTGTGAATATACTTCTGACATGTAAGCCTGGTGTGCTAATGGAGACTGATAAGGTCAATACAGCTAATAGCCCCCAGTCTTTGACTGGTTCTATGAAGAAGCGGAGAAGAAGTGTAGCAGGGTTGGCCAAGGTTAGGGTCTTTACCTCCTTTAAATTTATACCATCTTGATTTATCATTAAACATGATCGTGTTATCATGAAACTGATTTATGTTTTACAGCTTCTGGATAACATGGTGATGCTAGATTCTAGACTTTGAATGGGATATTGGATGTAATCCTAAATTTACTAGCATCCTCTAAAAGCCATTCATTACCAAATGTAATCACCTCTTTTCTCTCAACTTTTTTTTTTACTATACCCACCCTTTCCCAATCATGTAGTTTTGACCTGTCACTTTTTATCAAACATTCGTCTAGCTTCCTTAAAAATTTACCCACGAATGTGCTGAAAGTTTTCTTGTGTATTTGCAAGAGGTGGTGCCTTTTTTTTTCCCCTTAATACAGTTACCTTATAATTTATTTTTCTCCGGTTCTTTTTCACTTATTATTAAACTGGACAATTTCTCTGCTAGAAAATTATTGTATGCCCTCCCTCAATTTTTATTACCTTTCAGTGCACAACAAAGAAAAGTGGCATTAATATTGAGGAGATTATGGGTTACAGAATAAAAGTTTGGTGGCCCATGGATAAGAAGTGAGTATTCTATATTCGCTTATTGTTGCTTCATTTCACGATACTCCATTCTGCTATGTTTTTTCTTGGTGGCATTGTTCATTGTGCAGATGCACCATTATGTATCTAGTGTTAGAATACACAAGATGTTGTTGAAGGAATTTTACAATAGCAAGAGGCTGTTGCATCACAACACTTTCTCTGCTACCACTTAAGGCAGCTCCATCTAATACTTGTTGACCGTGCTTTCTCTACCTTGTGCTTTCTCTAAACCTCTCTATTATAGCTAAAAATGGGGTACATACTTCCCTATTTTCAAGCACTGTTTCTGCCAAGAATCTGCTATAATATCAGAGCTAGATCTTTAATTTTAATATGATATTAGAGTCTTGATGATCAAATGGTCATGAGTTTAAATCTCTCCACTCTCATTCTCTCTTCTAATTAAAATATAATTAATAGTACAAGATAATGTGTGGCCGTGCAGGTTTCAAGCCCAATGAGTTTTAACTTGAGATGGTATGTTAGAGAGTAATATAAAATCATATTTTGGGGTCTCACGTAACAACTTAAGCTTTAAGATGAGGTTGTTGTTTTACATATAGTAAGGGGAGGATTAGGGTTTGCCCAGATATTAAAGCTCAAAACTTTTCATGATGTAATACTACAGCTTTTCTTCTCTTCAAATTAAATTTAGAAAACTTGAAGATACATTTTTTATGCATTATACTTGCTAAATTGACAGGTTTTATGAAGGCACCATCAAATCTTATGATCCTTTGAAAAGGAAACATGTGGTATGTTGTATCACTTCTCCTTTCACATATTTTAGGACTGCTTGGCTGAATTAATTTTTTTCTCATTTCGTGCATCATTTTGGTGATTTTAGATATTATATGATGATGGAGATATAGAAGTACTCCGTTTAGAAAAAGAGCGGTGGGAGCTCGTTGACAATGGGCCCAAGCGCACAAAGGTCATACTCTATTCAATCTCCAACATTGTTTTTTAAGCTAAACCACTGTACTTCTATTTCAAGAAAATCTACCAGCAGTGACTCACCTTTTCCTCTGTACCATTTCAGAAGTCAAATTCATTTAAGCGCACCCCTTCAAAGGACGTGTAAGTATCAATGTCTCATCTTCCATTGAAAAATTAGAATATTCTTCTCATATTTAAAGGTCTCATGAAAAAAAAAAAACCTAGTGGTGCTTCGTAAGTTTGCTGCAATTATGGCATTATGCAATGCCTGTATGTTTCTTACATGTTTGAATTACAAAAAAACTTGTCCCTTTGGAATATCCATGCCCCTCATTTGCCTAATATGTTTATTTTAACTGTCTTG
Organism: Populus ilicifolia; assembly: GCA_015708895.1. Lineage (NCBI taxonomy): Eukaryota > Viridiplantae > Streptophyta > Magnoliopsida > Malpighiales > Salicaceae > Populus > Populus ilicifolia. The sequence continues at coordinate 162,380 of SRLM01000236.1, read as the reverse complement.
CAGTTCACCTGCTCAGAAAAATAGAACATCCAGTAGTTTAAGTCTGAATAAGAAGTCGGTGACAATGTGAGTTGGAAATTTTTAATCATTGATGTAGTCACTTACTTCTGTTTCATTTTCATTCAAGCATTGTAAAATGGATTGATCTTTGTTTTCTAGCATTAAAAAGAAAAGAACTCCATCAAAAAACTTAAAGCGTGTGCATAAAGAGCCAATGAACAAAGTTGATTCTGATATGTCAAGCCCTGAACATACCATGGCATCTGGAGGAGATAAGCTGAAATCAGGTGAAGCTTTTTTCACACTTTTCAACTTGATTTTGTTTGTTATATATGCTGTTGATGCACAATCTTGCATGGGCAGTATATAGGGAGTTCATTTGTTTTCATACTGATTCTCCATATTCATTTCATCCTCTTTCAGATGACTCTGAAGGGGATCATGCTGAAAGGTTGTCCCAGGGCATGATGGACGTTGATGAATCTGACAAGGAAGAAGTGTCAATTTCCAAAGGTAAACACTTGGATGACATAGAGGAAAGATCAAATCATTCTGAGGAATCTGATGGAGAAGTGAAATCCAATTATGAAGCAGAAGTTTCTGAAGATATGGAAAGCATACCAGAAGATGATAAAAAAGATGATCCCAGAGAGGAATCCCATTCAGAAGAGAAAGATGTAGATGAATCAAGTGAAGCCTTGGGAGTGGAAGTCAATGAAGACAAATCAGATTCTGAAGGGAATCGAGATGTCGATGTCAGGAAACCTAGTAGAAAATCAAAGAAGCTCTGTAAGAAATCATCAAATCCTGTCAATGAAGAGGATGCTAAAATCTCTGACGATGAAACTCTTGTACTAGCCTCTAAACCCCTGATTATTTATGCATTACAAAATTGTGTGTTATCAAGATTCTAAGTTCACTCTTGTCAAATGCAGAGCAACTGGAAGCATAAAGTAGGGAAATCAGCATCAAGACGAGCAAGGTGAGCTATTTAGGCTGTAGATCAATCTCCAGGAAATTTGCAAAGCTTTAGTTTTCATGCCCTCCGTTTAGTTGGTGTAGCTGGTGCAGAATCAAAGAAGTTGAAAGCCATTCATCTATGTAAACACACACTAATAAAATCTCAAGCGGTTGCCTTTGCACAGTGATTGTAAAGTAACCTAAGGCCTTCCCAATGCTAAGGTAGGAATGTTAGTGTTAGTTTCCAGGACGGTGGTAGATGATAGGTTGGTGTCTTTTGTTCATGGGTTGTAGTCCTAGTGCATGTTCTCTAACCACCTGGATTGGTAAATTGATAGTTCACTTGTATAGTTACAGTTGGGGATACTGTTGTATGTCAGAAGGATATTTATTTTGATTCTGGGCACCCATGGAATTATAAATTGACTGCATATCTTGTTGCTTGGTTTTGTATCAATCTATACTTCTCTCCTCCCCCCTCTCCTTCGGTGATATGCTAGTTCTTGTGGTGACAAGCTCAGCAGCGTTGCATTAGCTTTCCTAGTAAACTTTGCTTATGCCAAGCAGAAGTTTGTGTTGTGATGACTAATGTTAGGCAGGAGCACAGCTGATGCGAGTTGCAGTTTTACTAAAAATAGAAATGTCGAAATGTCAGGGACTATTTGTGGGCACCGTAGTTGGACATTAAGCTTAGCTTGTGTCTTGAATTTCATCTACATAAGGAGGTGGTTTTATAACCCCATTGGCACCCGCTTCTTGGATTTCCTCATTTGTGGGGCATTAGTTGTATGGACATTGGTCTGTGACATACAGGCCTGAAATATTTTTGTGATCTGGCTTATGCTTCTATCTGGGTCATTCAAAGCATGTTAGCGGCCGACTTTAGCTTTGTCTTCTGCTTTGAAGCTTTGATATCTGCTAGAGTCTTCCTTTCCAATTTCATTATTGGTCCTTTATCAGTGAGCCCATTATGATTCAATCATTACAAGCTTTAATTACAACAGCCATGTGAAACTCGTTTTACACAATAATTTGCACCAGCCTTGTAATATATGTATTACCGTCTCTGTACCAATTCTTTATGAAAGCTTCAATTAAGATATTATCTCCAGATTTCGATTTTAAGAATGTAATGTTGCATTCTGTATCTCATGTGGGTCACTTATCGGGATACGCTTTTTTTCATGCCAGAAAAAAATTAGTTTGATGTAATAAAAAAAATATGTTGACTCCAATGTTCAAATTTAGAAAATCAAAGAAGAGATTCATAACATTTTAGCTATCAGGCCAGACCCTACTCTTGACATTATCAATCATCAATCTCTCCGAGCTCTACGAACAAGAAATATAACCACAAAAGAAAACAAAGGAACTTGCTACTGTAAATAACAAAAATGAAAATGCATGTAGGCGCCAATGATGGTCAAATATATAAAGGAGGAAAAATAGAGGAAAGAGCAAGAGAAGACTGGTCAAAAGGCTCACGCTGCATACTCACAAAAAAGGTACATAGAAGACAAGACATGATGGTTCCTCAAACTTGACCATAAATTGAAGCAACAAGTAATATAAAAAACAGGGAGAAAACATGTGTTTGACCTAAATTCTGTTCTTAAGTTTGTTTTTGATGCACTTGAAAATGAAACAGAAACCCAGCACACATGAAGAAGCATGAGCTTTCAGTTTGCTTGCATTCACTGTAGTTTCCATAAATAGAGTTGTAGCACTTCACTTTCAGTTATTGCATGGAGGAATAGGATTATCTTTGCTTTACTTTATAAGTTGTTGCTTTGTAGGATTTTGTTAGTCCGTTTAGAGTTTAAACCAGTTTAATAACCCACCAAACCAAACTAAACGCTGCTGCTGCTTTTATCTTATTTACCTTTTGTATCTCCTTTGAGATCTCAGGCTAAGCTGTTTCTGCTTCTCTTTACCCTTCTTGAACAGAGGCAAGAGCTCCCTTTTCTCTCTGGACTTTGTTCTCATGTTCAGGGCTTATGCAATTATCTTTTTTTTTGGGAACTTTTCTGCCATTGGAAGCGATCTTAAAATCGTTATTTGATTTCTATTTGGGTTTTCTTTCTATGAGAGGGTATGCTTTCTTTCTGGAATCTAGATAAGAAAGATGCGTTTTTCCAGAAACTGGGTGAAAAGTTCTAGTCTTTCCTAATTTATTGTTGTTTCATGGGTTTTTTTTTCCAGTTTTTTCCTCTCCTTTTGACTCTTGTAAATGCAAGAGTTTGTTTGGATTTTAATCCTTCATTTATAACTTTGAGTTTTTAGAGATTGTCTTCTCATTGAATTAATTTGGATTCCTTTGTTTTGTGCTTTGCAGTGTTGTATCTTTTTGAAATTTTTGTATATTCTTTGTCACGGTCCGAATCCCGAATCCATAACCAGCACATAGAAAAGGTTCCCCTCCAAGGTTCCATACCTATACGAACCCAAACTTACACACAAACTTATCCTAACTCAATCAGAGTTCAACGCAACATTAATAACAAAATCAACTTTATAATATAATTGAATTGTCTTAATACAAGAGTTAATATAATTTTATAGTTTGGGAGTACTAACTAGACATAAAAGAATATGTACAAATTTACAACAAAAAAGAGCAGGTTCTGAAGGTCCAACAAAAGTGACCTGCTATCAAGCTATAAGCCTGAAAATGATAAATAGTGAGAGTGTGAGTTCAACAACTCAGTGAGTAGATAATGTTCAATATACACACACAAGATAATACAACAATGAGAAATATATATACAAGTATGACTTTGTATTCTTATAAAAAAGATTTCTCAAATAGGCCATAACAAGAATATCATATGGTAAAATTCGTCAGAAAATCAAAATGCAATGAGCATGAGGCTCCGTACTGTGGGATGATCAGTCCACACAGGTTGGTGACTCCCCCGACCAACTAGGGTTCAGATACGATGTGCACAAAGACTAACACTACCCTGTTAGCATGGGTATTCTGACTGACATACCATAGGGTCATAATCATACTCAAACAGACATATTAATATCTCAAGGCTCAACTCATGACATCAATCAAATGAGGAGCTATCAATTCAGAAGTCAATTCAAAATACATATTGATTCATATCAAGGATTCAGATTCAACAAATAATCATGCTTATCATAACAAGGATAATAATCACCATATATATTATCAAGAAGCATGATCCAATTCATATTAACAAATCAAATATTTATAATATTTCTCATGCATATAGAAAATTATCCACTCACCTGACTCGAAGCAAAACAAAAGTCAAAAGCAGACACCGAAGAAAATCCTACTGACGTCCCGCCGGTAGAATATCAGGATTATCTGAATATAAAGGAAACGTATTCAAGAATGACTCAAAAGAATATACAATCTATTTAATACATTTAACTAAGAGTCTATTCCATAACCTTATATGTTTTTAGACTAAATTAGTTATTTTCCTAAAAACTAAAAAATTAACGGTTTTCCCGAAATCTATTCCATAATAAAACAAATAATAAAATGGTAATAATTCACTAAATAACCCTAAATTATTCATCAAACCAATCTGAAAAAGCTAACATCACAGCTAGGGACTAATATGAAATTTATCTCATTTTTAGGGCCAAATTGTAATTTCCATCTAATTGGAGGACCAAACTAAAATTTATCATAAATCCATGAATATACTGAAATTCTGACCATAATTAATCCTAAAATCTGTCCAGAATATCTCATTATACTCCAGGGACCATTCTGGAAATTTACCAAATTTTTAGGGTCAAATGGTAATTTTTATCAAATTAGAGGACTAAATTGAAAGTTTTAAAATTTCATAACTATACAGTAATTCTGCCCATAATTCATATTTTATTCTGTTCAGAATCTCAGAATACGCTCCAGGGACCATTCTGTAATTTCCCAAAGTTTGGGGACTAAACTGTAATTTTCCAAAATTGAGGGACCAAATTGAATTTTCATCATCTTCAACCTCAAACCCAGAATTTTCACAGATTACCTACTGTTATCCCCTGATTTCTAACACAATTTTACCATTCAAACAAAATCATAACTCAAAATCATCATCTTTCAATTCAATCTCTCAAAATCCACCAAATAATCAATTACCCATAACAATCAAACCCATAACATTCAATTAATTCATCAATCAAACCTAAAACATAAATTTTCAAAACCCTAACATTTATCAAAATCAAAATTAAAATTTAATCAACACATATTTATATATAATCTTACCTTTAAACTTATTTCCTTCAACTCTTTCTATTTTTCTTTTAATTTTCCTCTTTTCTCTTCTTCTTCTTTCTCCCTTTTCTCTCCTGCCGATTCTCTCTCAAATTTCAGATCACTTCTTTTGTTTTTTTTTGTTTTTACTTTCTATTTATATTTATCAAGTTTTTATTGAATTACTACACTACCCCTCATTCATTTATACCCACATTTTAAACCACCAAGGGTTTTATTCTATTTTCCTGCTCATTTGTTCAAAACATTACATTCTTACATCTAAGCAATGAGGGAGCAGTTAGGATTGCTAAAAGTTACTGTTGTGCAAGGGAAAAAAATGGTTATCAGGGATTTCAAGACTAGTGATCCTTATGTAGTCGTCAAGCTGGGCAATCAGGTGATTCTAGGCTCTATAATTCTTGTTTCTATGCAGTAAGTGGTTGTTCTATGTTTGATGATCATAAATGCACTGATATTGGTTGCTTTATGGGACACTAATTTGCTGATGTGATAAACTTCTGAAACCTCAAAGACAGAAAGTTTATGGCTTTGCCTTTTGGGTCAACTGAATTTAATATCCTATCAAGTAGATGGACGTAGTCGTAGTATCCCCTGTCATTAAAATGCTGTTGATCTAGTCCCATTTTGTCTCTCCTCTCTGGTCTTTGAATGGAGTTTTATCAGCCCGATTTTTCTTTACTGTACTTATTTCTCCTCTTCAGTTTTTGTTTTTCGTTTTATCAATTTGTAGACTCAACTATGCTACCTTACTGACTATTTCCTTCCTGCATCAGACAGCAAAGACCAAGTTTATCAATAGTTGTCTAAATCCAGCATGGAACGAAGAGCTAAGTTTCTCACTCGAAGAACCCGTTGGAGTTCTAAGTTTGGTGAGTTTCTTGAATTCTTAGATATTTATGCTGCTAGTACCTTCATTGTGTTCAACTTGCAAGAGTTATCTCAATCGAATAGGTTGTTTCAAGCTATAATACAATTCGGCTGTTTCTTCCTTGTCTTTGTCAAACTTCGGAATGGTTTCATGTGATGAAGGAATATTGATCACTAAGCATTAACTTCAAGCGGCAACAAACATAAGTCATTATAATCATTTGGTGTTGTAAATAGGCTTCCTTGATTTTCATTTACTCTTGTCATTGAGTGGGGGAAACGGGGGAGTAGGGCAAATGACAATAGATGAGTTTTCTTCTTGTCAAGCCAAACCAATAGATGGAACTATTAGAAGTCGGTGAAAGTATTGGACTCATTCTGAGGGCAACATTTTCTCTGGTATTTCATCGCTGATCTATAACCGGTGAAGTAGCTTAAGATGCTAATTGGTAACATTGTGAATAAACATCTCGATTTCTATAGCATATGATTATTTACTTCCTTGCTCTTGTTGCAGGAAGTATTTGATAAAGACTGTTTTAAGGCAGATGACAAGATGGGACATGCTCACCTCAACCTTCAACCAATTGCATCTTCTGCTAGATTGAAGCAGTTTGTTGCCAAGGTTTCTTCAGCCGAGACAATTTTAAGGAAGATTGTTCCTGATACCGACAATTGTCTTGCTCGTGAAAGCTCAATTAGTTGCATAAATGGTGAAGTGGTGCAGAGTGTTTGGTTGAGGCTCTGTGCAGTCAAGTCGGGGGAGATAGAACTAAAGATTAAGTTAATTGAGCCTTCCGTTGCTTCGTCGAAGTAGTGCAGAACTAAGATTGTTGTAGTAGTAGGCTTTAATGACGCGGGGGATAGGGGAAGTGCATCTGAAGGCAAAAACTAGTTGTTTTGACCGCGTGTTTTGAAGTAGTTTTCAAGTGTGATGAAAGCAGTTCAGAAAGGCATCTGTTTGTGACTGAAGTGGATTTTTCTAGTAATTTAGCCTTGAGGTGATGTGCACTCCCCGTTTGATTCCTTGAGCTCAGGATCCTGGGGAGAGCTCTGCCATTGCTAATCTATGATGCACTTTAGACCTAAATCATGTATAATCAGTGTATCCTTCCGAAGAATTACAGAATGATGAACAATGACCAATTTTGGACTAATTAAGGGGTTTAAGTGTGTGTCTTTTGCATTCAAATATTTAACAAACAATAAATGGAGACTAACTCTTTAACAAACAATAAAATCAGAGCAGTGATGAAATAAAACTATTAAAATACTTCAAATCCCTATACCAAGCAGCACTGTTCTGTTGTCTCATTGTTCAAACCTATGGAAGGGGCATTAAGGAAGGCACCTGATCCACTTGCTTGGTATAGTTGCTCTCACATGTTTTGGTTAGGCCTCTCCTGACATTGTAACAGTCATCAAATCCAGCTAAGTTCAAGTCATGAGGAAAATGATATAACAAATTCATGAAGTTGCTGTCCTTTATAAAGACTACTACTGGAACATGATTACTAGGAACACACAAATCACTTTTGCTGTCCAGGGTCTGATCTCAATAATGTTAAAAAAATCATCAAAAAACACACATGACTGAATCAATGACGCACAACATTAGAAACCCAACATTAAGTTCAAAGGGGATGATGCCAGTAAAAATATACATCCAAATACATTCATCTCTGTCCCAATTAGACGGTGCTAACTTTGTAGCACCAGTTGATTCTCTAGTTTTCAAGGTGGTATCTGAACTGGATCTCTTATATTTGTATAAAAACAAGCCAAAGATTCCATTGTCTTATTGATTGCCAGATGCAACTATCCGGCAGAATAAAGTTCAGTGAGAACCGAGAAGCTATTGTTGAAAGGATGCGTTAAAAGCTGCAGAAGATCTGGAGTGCTGCTGAGGAGAAGATCAGCTGCAGGATTTCTACTTGAAGACCAAGTCTATAGGAATAAATTCTGTTGACTTGTTATTAGTAGCTTGTTATGTAATCAGCAGATTTGATTGTTTTTCTGTTAAGGAAAAACTCTATTTAAGTGAGTCGTGCAATTAATAAAAGTTACCTTCCACATAACTTGTCTTTCTTTTCTTTACGTTTTGTTCTGCACTATCTGTTTTATAGTTATCAACAGCTATGATAAGAAACAGGCACCAAATATCACCCTTCCAGGACTCATCAGATGACATGCTGGAATGTAAGGTTAATCCGAGTAGCCTCTGCTTTTGCACATTTAGGCACTGAGTGAAGCCAATCCCTTTGCCTGTAACCTCTCATCACCAATAGTGATCCATTCTTTAATGTGAAAGAATGCTGATCGACATGGATGCTCTTCTTTAATCTCTTGCTAGCACTTTCATCATACAATCTTCTTTCTACCATTGACAATATAAATATAATATAATCAATGTTAGTGATTGTAAGAGAACCATGAGAAAATGCATGAAACTACACGTTGTTTCTAACACATGGAGGACGAGTTTGTGGCAAATGCTAGCGTCTATAGTGCAAACGCGCTTCAAGTGATTAATTTCCTCAACAAAATAACCACACCATTGCTGCAATCTGACACAGGAGCTGAAAAATCACCAACGGAAGTCAAAAATATAAGCAAATTGAACGCTCTGTCATCCTCAGCCACCCCATCACATAATTTAGCCCAACCTATGGCATCTCTTAGCTAACCTACGATATTAAATTAGCCATCCTATGGATATTATTGTTTTCCTGTTTGGGTCACCATGTGAATTCGGGGGAGATTTGCTAAAAAGAAGGTAAAGATGTGCTTAAAGAGCTACCATATACATGCATTCTCAGCCATTAGGCGGAGAGAAATTCCCTTTGAAGGCAGCATTACTCGGAAAACTTTTATCGCCGAGCAGAACAAAGCATTCTTCCATAGCTCTAAGCTCTACACATGCATAATCTACGAATTTGTGCTTAAGTTTCTAGAAGGGTACAATCTTTTTAGTACAAGGCTATTGAACAAATAGTGAGACAACAAGTGACTTGTATGTTACAGAATAGGGCATCCTGCCGCTGTCCTTTCGAAAGAAGAGCCCTTGGTATATTGGTAGATTGATCAACACTTAAGAGCCCACATAGAATTATCTGCAATGCGAAAAGGTCAGAAACCTTACTTTCATCATCGATAATCACCATCTTAATGCCACCAGCAAAACTGAACATGTTGAGCAGTGCAAGTGTCGTTAAAATGTTAAACATTGGTGATGAAACACCAAACTCCATTATCCCCTTCTCATATCTCTCAGAAACATCCTGATCAGCCACCTTGGAAGTGATCACAAAGTTTGACTCTGTGAATCCCAGTAACTTTCGGAGAAGCCAAATAAGTGGGAAGTTGTTCTTTTAAATACCCAGATCCTTTGACCATTCCACCAACCTTGAATCGTGCCACCACTCCAAACAAATTCTAAGAGGCTGTATGTACGGTTGGCAAAGATGGCATATGCGAATGGTTGGATCCAGGGGCTTGATACCTGAAGGGGTAAGATGATTCAACAGTCAACATTTTGCTTGCTAACTGTTTTCTGGAGTCTAATTAGTCAAGAAAAACACTAGTTGTTGAGTGGAAAATTTAGAAAAATATTGAATGTTAAGAACAGATGAGGATGATGATGATAGATTTAAGGATGGCAATGAGGAGCAGGATGATGAGGATGATTAGACTGAAATTTGATGTATCCATATGCTTGGTTTATTCTTGAAATTTATCTTTGGCAATGTAAGAGCAGAGGATCATCTGTTTTGGTTGGTGAATTGAAAGGTTCTTACCTTTGGAAATAAGGAGATGCCCCTAAGCAGGCAAAGGGGAGGCACAACCAGATAGTACAGTACAGCAAACCAGCTGGTAGCTCATAGCAAGCAGTTACGGTATGAAAGCTGGAGTCTCAGAGGAATCCTTTTATGTCCTAACAGAAAGGGGCTGTCCATTGATAGCAAAATTTGTAAATCACCTTCAGACTATCTCTTATACTGAGCCAATGTCTGCAGTAGTGTTTAGGAGCTAGTCCCAAGAAACCCTCTCATTCAGGAATGAAGAACACAGATCTCCAACCTCTACATTGTACAGAGAGCCCTGTGATTACGTCCTCCACTGGACAGCCATATTTCAAACCCGTCTATGAAATTGGAACTCTGAGTTATTACCATGAATCTGTCAATGCATGTGTTATTCGGGCGTGCATGCGTGTGTTTGATATATATATACACCCCTCCTTTCCCCCTTCTGTATTCGCTTCGTAGGCACAACTTGCAAGAACTCTGCATACTTCCTCTAGGACTCTAGAACTTTCTTCAACCTTTCTGCCATCTACTTCCTTCCAGTCCTCCTTGTTTTTGCCATACTTACTCCACAAAGAGTCTCTCGCCTGTGAAAGCATCCAGTACCAATATACATAGGCCCTCCATACGCATCTAATCCTGGAAACTCCACCTAGATAGCCAGATATACAACGGATATCAGCACAGAATCCATTGTAATCTCTTACTGTTATTACCTATTTTCTCATTCAATAAATCAGTTGTGATGGACTAATTAGCATACCTTCATTTCTACACTTAATTAATTGCAATAAGTATCATTCCTCGTGAGGTTCTCAAACACCTGTGGATATAGCCAATCTCATGACCCTTCTCTTCATCCATGAAAAAGCATAGTGCATCTCTTACTGAGTACGAATTGTTAGAGTACATGTCAGAGTCAATGTTGAGGATGATCGGACCGTTGCTTATCTTCGACGACACCCTTATCTAGTCAGCGAAATAGCCAACTACGGTTAGTCGTCAAGCCTGCAGTGTTACAGATAAGGAGAACCAAGTTAAAGCTTGATAGTACACTAGGTATCATCTGTTTACCAGTGCATTCATGGCTCCTGCTTTGAAATTGTGAGGATATCGAGGTCTCTTTTCACGAGCTAAGTATACCGAAGTCGGCAAAGGTTGTCCTCCGTTATCCTTAGCCTCGGGGTCTCTTCCATCAATAAGTATCTACAAAACCAGTCAACTCTATCAACTAAAGGTATTTCATATGTCAATGTACTCATTCTGGGATTAGAAATGATGAAGATCAAGTACTTGAACGATGGTTTGATGATCACGCCGGCTTGAAAGGAAACCCCATTCGCTAAATCCCTCGTGTTCTCTGCGAATTTCCTCTGGGACTTTGCCTAGCTTTGTGGCAGCTTCAATCTGGTTATTCATGTCTTTTTATAGATTCTATAATTGAGAAAACAAGCCTCATTTGTAATCAGACTGGGAAAATGGAAAACTACCTTAGCAGGATTAATGATTAGTCATCAACTTAGATCAATCTGTCTAAATGAATATTATTGAAGGAATTTACTTGAAATTTAAATTTTTAAGAATATGTATGAACTATTAGCTCGCAATCTTCTTGAAATTCTTCTTTTTGAACATCTCATTTTAGAGAGGTTTGATTTGTACTATTTTTTATAGGCAGTGTTGTAAAACCTAGCTACTAGTTGGTTTTTCAGTAAACCAGAGTTCAAAGATAACCGAGAGAGAGCTAATTTTAAGACTACAAAAGATAATTTTATTGAGAAAAAACCATCTATTTTGTAATGTTTTGAAAAACAAAAAGGAATAGGAAAAGGCAACAAAGCTCTTAAAGGCTTAGAAGTGAGTAAAATGAATCAGGAGTATTGTGGTAATTGAATAATAGTTGATAAATATAAATAGGAAGAAAAATAAAACAAAAGAACAAAAGAGGGAGCTGTATTTTCGAGAGCAAACGTAAGAGAGGGAGAAGAAGAAGAAGAAGAGAAAAGAGGGGAAGAGAAGGGAAAGGAAAGAGATTGAGAGGAAATAACTTTAAAGGTAAGATTTAGGTTGTTAAATGTGTAAATGTGTTGTTTGAAATTTAAATTTATGTTTTGATAAATATTAGGGTTTTCAAAATTTGTGTTTTAGGTTAATTGATGAATTAATTTGAATGTTATAAGGTTGATTGTTGTGAGTAATTGATTAATTAGTTGATTTTGAGAGATTGCTGGTAAAGATGATGTTGAGTTATGATTTGCGTAAATTGTGAATTTTTAGTTGGAAGTCTGGAAAGAACAGTAGGTAATCTGTGAACAATTCTGGGTTTGAGGTTGAAGATGACGAAAATTCAATTTGGTCCCTCAATTTGTGGAAATTACAGTTTAGTCCCTAAACTTTGGGAAAATTATAATTTGACCCCTAATGGTATTTTGAGATTCTGGACAGTGTTATTATGAGGTTAAGGATGATGAATCTCAGTTTGATAATTGATTTGGAATATTTTCAATTTGGTCCCTAAATTTAAGAAATTACAGTTTAGTCCCTAAACTTTGGGAAAATTATAATCTGACCCCTAATGGTATTTTGAGATTCTGGACAGTGTTATTGTGAGGTTAAGGATGATGAATCTTAGTTTGATAATTGATTTGGAATATTTTTAGTTTGGTCCCTACATTTTGGGCATTTACATTTTAGTCCCTAAACTTTATAAAAAATTTACTTTTAGGTCCCTAGTTCGTTCTGGACAGAATGAAGGATGGTTTATGGATGCAATTTCAGTATGGTTATATATTTACAGTTTGGTCTAGTTTTGGTAAAATTACATTTTGGTCCCTATTTGGATAATTATCGTTTTAGTCCCTAAACCTAGGAGAGTAAACCTAGTTTTATTTTATGCATTGAGATATTTTGTTTGAGTTTTTTTTTAGTATATTTCATATATTGTTGTAGGTTCTCCTAACGATCTTCAATAGGATTTTTGGGTCTTTCGTCTGACGTTTCTTTAGTTCTATATTTTCCGGGTGAGTGAGATAATCTTTAATATGCATATAATATAAGTAAATATGTATGTTGATTATATGATGAGTACGAATAGTTAACCTCTTGAATATTGAATATTTATATATTTTGCTTTGTTTTCCGAGTACTCATCTATTCTTGAAATTTGCACTCGCATTCTGTCAGGCTAAATTCTATACGATATGATATATGTTTAATTAATGATTATGTGAATATCTATTATGCCTTGATATAGGACTTGTCAGTAACTCTATACTAACGGAGAGTAGTTAACCTATGTGCACATAGTGTTCTGTATACCTAGCTGGTGAGAGAGGCATCAGCCTGTGGTGACTGATCATCCCACAGTGGTCACCTTCAGGTGTTATCTGGTCACCTTCGGGTGTCATCTGGTCACCTTCGGGTGTCATCTGATCTCTGACATGTATTCCACTACGTTATGATAATATGTTTAGTATGTATATGTATATGTATATGTATATGTATATGTATATGTATATGTATATGTATATGTATATGTATATCAAGATAAATCATCTGATAAAATATTTACATGAAAAATAATCTAAAATATATATTAAATATTATTCTCTCATTGAGTTGGTTGAACTCACCCCTCATTTTTAATATTATTTCAGGTTCTTAGTTTCTGATAGCAGTTGGATTTTGTTGAGTGTTTCTGCTTCTTTAGTTTTGGATCAGTATGCCTTGCTTATTGTTCAAGGTTGTTTTGATTCGATGTCTTAGATGCTCCACTATTACCCTGTTTTAATTAAGTTTGAATTTTGACAATGTAATGAGTATTATGAATTATTATTTTTGTTTTAATTACTGATGAAGAGTTTTGACTATCCTTTGATTTCATCAGCTTTGAGTAATATAATATTTCTGAAGATTATGAAATGCTGCGTATTTTTGAATATTTTATTCTTTTGGTATGTCTGTTTTGAGGCTTAGCGTAGGTGGGGTGTCCTTTTGACACTCCTCCTGTGTTGCCGGTTATGGACCCGGGATTCGGGTCGTGACATATTTACACAGCATAATGAAAACCAAACTGCAGAAAAATCTACTACTCGTCGAGCATGTTAGTTGAGTGCCCAAAAATAGCATGAAGAAATGATCATAATCCTAAAGAATAGCAACAAATAAAGATGATTCAGCTTCATGACTCATGGCAGTCAACACTCCTTGACTCTGGAGCTGCATACACCCAGCTTCTGCCTCAAGAATTCATATGTAACGTTAGAAAGTGCCTTTGTTACAAATGCCAGCAATTTGATTTTCTGTTTTGCAGAAAATTAGCTGCACTTCTCCTTCCTTTTGTACCTGTTTTAGAAGAAAAAACTTTTATCTTGAAGTGTTCTGTTTTGCCAAGGAACATTGGATTATTAGAGATTGATATTGCGGCTTGCTTATCAACAAATGTTTGTGCTTTCTTCTTGTTCCGAATGCAAATCTTTCATGAGTTTCCTGATTCCAAAGGCTTGATTTGTAGCAGCAATAAACAACGATATATTCTGCTTGCTATGACTTGTTGCTTCTTCTGGCGCCATGAAAAAAATTCGAGAACCAAGGGTAAACTTATATCATCAACATATCTAATACAGTCATTATTAGAATAACCATAGAGACTTGAATTTTTAACTTGACTGAACCTTATTTCATAATTAACGTGCCCTTGACGTATCTAAAAATTCTTTTTGATGCTTGAAAATGAATTTTACTAGCTCAATATATATTTTTGGATAGCAAACTCATTGTATTTAAAAAACAGTTGAAAGACAATTTTTTTTTCTCCTTTTCCTCCTCTCTTTGTCGTGTCTTACACCGTATACACCAAGAAATTAATTTTGAACTTAAGGTTTTGGTTTCAAGAAGGGTTAAAAAACAATTTCTGATAACATTTCTTTTAACAATCTTCACTAATCACCAGTTCTATATCTGTTTTTTTTTTTTTTTAGGTTCTACTAATGTTCCTATAATGATTTTTAATAGTCTTCGGTTCTATATTCGTTTGTCTTTTGTTTTTGTTTTTAGAACGAGTAAGATAATTTTTAATATACATGTAATATAAATAAATCAAGTATGTTGATTATATTATGAGTACAAATGATATTCTTGAATATCTATATATACATTGATTTACTTCCATGTACTCATCAATTTCTTGAATATGTACTCGCATTAAATTATGTATAATATTCAGTTGTTTGGATATTTATGTAAATATCTGTTGTGTCTAGATATCAAACTTATCAGTAACCCCATGTTAATGAAGCGTAGTTAGTCCTTATACACATCATATTTGTATTCCTAACTGGTGAGAAAGGTATCAATTTGTGTGTGATTGATCATCTCACAATGATCATCTTTGGGTGTCATCTAATCGCCGACATGTATTTCACTACTATTTGCTAATATGCTTAGTGCATATGTGTGTGATTTACAAATTATTAATATTATTTTCTTACTAAGTTAATTGAACTCATTCCTCTATTTTAATATTATTTTAGGTTTTTATTTTTTGTTTACAAGTGAACTTGTTGAGTGTTCTTACTTTTTCAGTTTTGGTTGGTATGTTTTACTTGTTCAACAAAACTTTCCTTTTAGTTTTCGATTCTGTGTCTTAAATGCTTTATCATTTTATTTTTTTTACATGTATTCCACACACACACAAGTTTGGATTTTAACAAATATAATAAGTACTTTGAATTATGAATTGTTTTTATTGATTTTAAGGAATATTTGAAAGATTATTAAAAGCTATGTAAACTTTCTACATATTTGTTTCACGAAATGTATCTTATAAGAATTACTATAGGTAGGGTGTTCCTATAGCACCACCCCTATATTATTGGTCACAAACTTGAGATTTGAGTTATAATATATTTGGCCTACCTTTAGTTAGATATATTAAGCTCTTGTGTAACCTTTCATCCACCTTTTCAGTTTTATCATCTTTACAAAAAATTTCCTTTTGATTCATTGAAGTTATAGTTAGCTTGCAGTTTTCCATACTGAATTTTTTTAAAACTTTCTTTGCATATTTATATTGACATAAAAATATTTCACTTACTTTGTATGTACTTACATGTAAAAGAAGAATGTCATTCTCCCACAGCTTGTCATTTCAAAGAGATATTTCATTTCTTCCTTAAACTTGTCTATCAACTCCTTGTTATTTCATATAATAAGTAAATCATCACTATAGAAAAATACAATGAATATTTCACCATTAACCTTCTTGATATATATAGTAGATTCATTCAGATTTTTTTTCTAAGTTTAAATTTATTGAATATGTATCAATTCTACCATACTAGAATCTTGATGCTTGTTTAGCACAAACTGCTTTTGACAAAACATTCTATTTCATTTAAAGCGTCGTTTTGACATCTTTATTTAGGGATTTAATTTAATTTTTTATCTTTTAATTTATTTTAATTGCATCCCTACTTAACTTTAAATTTTTAATTTTTTTAATTTTACCTTTCCCAAACTCAAATATCAATCTTGAAGTTCATCGCCTTTTTATTTTGATTATTAGTTTTGAATTTATACAAATTGATCCTCAATTGACTATTTAACTTTCAATTTGCTTTAATTTCATCCAGGTTTTCAATCAAATTGATCCCTTAAAGTTTAATGCTTTTTTTTAAAGGTTATTGATTGTGAATTTCTTTAATATGACCTTTAATTGACTGTAAACTTTGATTTTTTTATAATTTTATCCATGATTTCAATCAACTGACATTGTAAAAACTAAGTTTGATCCTCTATGATTTTAATCTTTTTTTTTATTCAGCCTGAATTGGGCTTTCAAACTTAATTTTCACCTATTAAATCCTAATAAAATTAATTTGATCAATTAAAAATATAATCAAGTCCTTGCATCAAATTAAATATTTTAATTTAACTCAAATTAATATTTAAAAATTATTAAATATTTAATTTGACCTATGATTAAATGAAATTGACATATTAAAAATCCAATTAAGTCCTTTTATTTAATTTTTAATCAGATTCATCCAATAATCATTTAAATTGACCTTGAATCAACTTTTTCTTTTTTCAGTTTTAAGTACAATGAGGTACGATTTTGCTCAAAATTTTGTCCAAAACTTCATTTTGATTCTTCTATATATTTGAAACTTTTCTCAGCCTACTTTTGCAAAGTACAAGTTTTTTTTTTTGATTTTATTTTTTTATTATTAAAATAAAAAGGGAAAATTTTTAAGTGAAAAAAAATTAAAAATGAGTTATGACAAAGTGAATTTTTTATTTTATTTTACAATAAGGGTAAGGTGGAAGACTTGAGTGTTGTTGTTTTTACTATTTTTAATGTTAATTGTAGAACCTCTAGGCTTGGTGATGTTTTGTTTTGTTTTCTTGTTTTTGCCACTATTGTTGTTATGTGATTGGGCTCTAAAAGCACCCTTTACATAGCCTTCTTATCTCATGTTTAATTATGTCAAGGTATTGCTTAACATGTGTTTTGAGTTATCTAAAGATAAAATTATAGCCTCAAGCATTTCTAGAAATTGTGACTAGAATCCTAACATTTTTATACCTATCAAGAGTGAGGTGTTTAAATTCAGAATGATTTGTAATATAAAATCAATACATATATACCGTCAACTAGGAGTTGAGGACCTAGCCAGGAATTAAGCTTACAAATTTCAGATATCACCTTTCTCTTTTAAAGATGTTTCTTATAGTTATTTTAACTTAATTGAATAAAGGATATAGCAAAAATGAAAAGATAATTACCTCTAAGAGAGCTTGTCCTTGAATGTGTAACGATAAATGGGATTCCATCAAACAAGTTGAGTGATAAACCAGTAAAAACTGAACCATAACTCTGCAAGGAACATTCCAATCCAACTTCATTTTTCAACTACTCCTTCTACTGCCAAGTAACTCACTCTGTACATCAATATTATGCACATATAGTGTAACAAAAAAACATTCTTCTTAATGACTTTGTTTTAAAGAGTGGAAGGTAGTCTTTTTTTTCCAGTCTCTCTCCCTCCCCCCCTCTCTCTCACACACATAGATTATGAAAGAGAGAGCATGTCTAGATCAAGAGGAAAAGATTGGTGAGTTTGAGGGCTAAAGAGTTAGGGTTTTTGAATAATGAAAAATACTATTCCCCCGACTCAAATACTTAAACTTAGGTTCACTACTGCAATGTTTTGTTCTTTAATGTACTAATTTGGATTATCAAACTTTATCTCTTTATTATTTCATATTATTCTAATAAGTTATAATATTTATATTAATTAGTACAATTTTATGTTTTAAGATTCTTTTTTTCCACTTTACATGCTATCAAGAAAACACAACCATCTAGATGGTGGTCAAACAATAAGCACTTGGGATTAAAGGGTTTACTCTCTTTATAGTCTCAGGTCCAAGTCTTTGGTTATTCATATGATGACCACTGAAGACTTACATGGTTGTTAACTTCAGAGCTCATAGAATTAGTCGTGGTGCGTGCAAGATGGCTCGAACATCCACATTACTATATGAAAAAAAGTATGAAGAAAACTCTTCTTCATGTTAAATTAAAAATCAATGTTATTAGATAGAATCTATGATGTAGTTCAAAAATTAAAACAACATAGATCAAATTTAATAATAAAAAGAACCCATTTTTTATGTTTACAAATCATGAAAAACTTCAATATGGTCCTTAAAGTTTGCATTTATGTATTTATTTGGTCTTTTTTATTTTAGCTTTATACATCTTAATCCTAATTTTGATTTTTTTGTTCATCTTTTAATCCTTTAATATTGAAAGAGGACAGAGAATGTTATCAAAAAAACTATAAAAAGAGAATATATTAGGATATTATTGATCATTTTATCATAAAAGTATCATGGGTTCATTTAAGAAAAATTTAATAAAAATAGCTTTGAACTTAAAACATGTCAAACAAAATAGGTTACAACACATTAACTTTGCTTTAATTTGGTTTAATTTATAATTTTTAAATTATTTAAATGATGTTTTAAGCTTTCATATAGATTTAAAGATGTTTCTAAAATGTTTTGATACTAAAACAAGTTGAGATTTGAGATTTTGGAGTCCAAAGTTCAGGCTTTGATAATTGAAAATGCATGTTAACTTGGGCAAATAACACATCATTTATTCTCTATTTTTTTTTAAAAAAAAGTAGAACAAAATGTCATGCATGCATGTTCGTATCATCACGTGGCATTTTTGTTAAATAATCCTTGACGCGCTTTTTTTTTAATCTTAGAATAAAATCTTTATTAAATAAATTTATTAAAATAATATTTTTAAAATATCTAATTATACCATAGTTTTCAAAAAGAGTAGAGCTTTTTAAGACAATATTAATAATTATAATTTTATGATTAATTATATGTTAACCTAACATGAATAACTTTTTTAAAATATTTTTTTATTAATATTCAATAAGAATATAACATCTATTTTATTATTTTTTATTACAAATTATTTTATAATTTTCTCAGATTTATTATACTTATATTTATCCAAACTTATATTTTCTCTCTAGAATTTTAACTATTATAATGTTTTACGAATACCTATTTTAATCTTTATGTAATTAAATAGAAATAGATTTTAAGAAATACTCCAAGACAGCGTATATGCATTTAATAATGTAATTATTTTATATAAGATTTGAGGAACAAGACAAACATGAGGATGCAAAACTAAGAGGAAGGCCATGACATGTAAAGAAACTTGTGGCCTAAGGCATCTTCTCTGCTGCTTACCGATTGTCCACCAACCGTCAGTGATTATTTACAAAGCACAAAGATATCTGGGCTTATTGGGACACGTTCCATGAATCATGTGGTTCTTCAATTCTTTAAGCTTTTTTGCTAATGGTCCACCACATCATTTGGGCTAAAACCCACATAGTGGCATCACGTTATTGGGTCCAAAGCCCACACGATGATGCAAATACTGTTTGGGCCTTGGCCCAGAAGGCTACACCAAGTCGGACTCAGGTAGGTTCTTTCCTCCTCACGCTTTCTAATATGCACAAGCTTGAGCATTTCCCAGGTTACAAGCAGCCACAACGCACTATCCATGCAAAAAAGTGTTTTTTTTTTTTTTTATTGACAGATTATTTGCAAATACAAACTTTCACGTGTTGTTGACACAAGCCAAAGGCTAACAATATAAACTCTCACTATATTCTATACAATCAAGCATTTTCTTTTTTAATCAATGATTATTTCTAGTTAGTATGTCACTAATAATCATAAACCTCCACAGCAATAAGCACCTATACTTCCATCAGTCAATTGCTGTGAATTTGAAACCCTTGTGTTTAATGGTGTAATTTGTCCGTGTACGTGCGTGTGCATGAGAGAGAGAGAGAGAGAGCTCCTTTCCCTGTTGAGTGCGCCCTTGATCATATGTGCATCTTGCAAGGACTTTGCCTTGTTCTTTTAGAGCTCTTTTTCCTACGATCTTCACATATGTATGACAATCTCTTCCGGTCTACCTTGTGTTCATTGCTATTCTTCCTCTCACAAAGGTTCACTCTCAGAAACACCCGGTCCCTGCTATATATATATATATACACACACAAAGGCCCTCCGTTTGCATGTATTAATCCCGGAAACTCCATCTTGATCATCTATATATAGCCATAGCAGATATCAGCACAGAGTCCATTATAATCTCTTCCTGATTGTATCTATATATTTGTTACTCAAGTGCTAATCAAACTTGTCAGGATTCAGGAGCGGTGGGATAGTGCATACACCTCAAATTAATATTAATTACGTTCAAGTAATGTCCATGAAGGTCATTTTATGTAATGCTATCCAATGCCTGCAGATGCTGAATATAACCAATCTCATCCCCCTTCTCCTCATCCATGAAAAAACACAGAGCATATCTTAAGGAATTTGAGTTGCTCAAGTACATGTCACAGTCGACATTCATGATAACATGACCATTGCTTATCCTCGACGACACCCTTACCAAGCCAACCAGATATTGTGAAAGACTGTTCTGACCAAGGACTGCAAATTAACAGAAACAAGCACAACTAAATCACCCGCTTCATGGAAAACATCATCAATTAAACCAGTGCATTCATGGCGCCTGCTTTGAAGCTGTGATGGTATTGAGGTCCCTTTTCTCGTGACATGTATTACCGAGGTTGGCAAACGCTGTCCTCCATTATCCATGGCCCGTGGGTCTCTCCCATCGATTAGTATATACAAAACCAGTCAATTCTGTGAACCAGTTTTCAGAAAGTAAACTCATTCTGGAATTGGAAATCATGAAGATAAAGTAATCTTGAACAATAATTTCAAAGAGAGGAAGATTGTTTCCCTTCTCTCACAGTAAAACAAGCAAATTCAAGTCACCTTTAGAGGGAAGGATGACAAATTGATGTACCCGGCTAGTCGACATATACAATAGTATTTGGGTGAGGATGTGACATTTATAAATAGTTATCTAATATAAATAGATTATGTGAATGGTTTAGTTCGTAAATGTTTTTATTAACTAATAGAATAGGCTGAGGTTAAAGAAAATATCCGTAATAATTACATCTAAGTAGCTTCTTAAAACTACGATGATAAAAAATTTAATTGTTAGATCCAACTTAATTTTTTTTATTAATGATTCTAAAAGCAATTTTTCTTAAATTAGCTATTGCATCACTAAAAATACTGTTGAATATTTCAAAATTCATTTTGAGCATTGATGCTCTAGTTTGGGTTGATTTTATTATTTTTCTTGTGTTTTTTTGGATTCTATACTTCAATTCAGATTATTATTTTTTTTGTTTATACATCTCTTTTATGTTTTTTAAATTGTTAGTCTAGTAGATATGGGGTTTTTAACTTATTTAAAGATTTTATAAACCTTTTAAGATAAAAAAACAGTGATTATATACTTTATTTTTATTAAAATAAAATTATGAATTCAGTGTTTATATTGAAACTCTCTTGCTTATTAATTTTTTTAATGTTTTTTTTATGATTTTTGTATTATTATTTTCTTAATTGCTTAGTTTCCACCTACATCAAAATTTCACCTCATTAAAACATTAAAATTAAATGAATTTTTTTTTTATAGTAGTTGGAAAAATTAATTCTAGTTAGACAACCACATCCATATAAACAACCTGGAAAGTGTCTCGACATATGGTCAAAATATTTAAAATGGAAGCTTGATCTTTATTTTTCATGCTTAATTAACAAATAAATGTAATTAACAGCCTCCAAACAGCATACTTGACCTACTAAAAATATGTCCCAACCCTTCAATTTCCTTTTTTTATTCCAATTTCTTATTTTTCTAAAGATGCCCTCTTCTCAGGGGATCAGGAAAGGTTTACACAGGTGAAAGTTGGGCCAAATTTGTCTATCTGAATTAAAATCCTCTTTCTGTTAGGCTTTCAACTTTGACCGTTAAATCCCGCGGAGAATTTGTTGTCTTTCCCACCAAAATAGTAGATGAGTCTACAATGCAAAATACCTGTTTTTAGCCTTTATGTGTTTTTTTTTAATTATTATTCCTTTCAAAAGAAAGAAAGAGAAGCCTGAAAATGCACTGGGTAGGGGGTGTTTTCTTCTTCAAGGTACAACATTTTCAAGGTACCTCTTGTTTTTTTCTTTTTTTTTTGGTGATCATTTTAGTCCTTCTCATTTAGCATTATTGTTTTTAGCTTGGATTATTGAACATTGTTCTATGTCCTTCGATTGACATGCTGCGGTTGGATTAGTTTCCTGAAGGGTGTTAATTATGTCATTAAAGTCTTGATTTGCAAATGGTATGATGAGCTTTGGTTGATCATGCAGATAAGTTTTGAAGCAAAAAGATGGCAAACATCAGGGGAGCAGATCAACAAAAAGGTTCAGCATCACCAAGGGCAGAGGTGGGAGAGATTGACACCAAGAAGCCATTTCAATCTGTCAAAGCTGCGGTTAGTTTATTTGGAGAAGTAGCTCTCAAAGGGAAACCCGCTGTCAGGAGATCAAGGCTTTCTTCAGAGGTAAAATCCAATGCCAGGTTTTGCAATGCAATTGATGATGATTCCTTATTGATAGCTTGATGGATAAAATTTTCATATTTTCTTTGTACAAGTTTAGGGTATGTTTTGATCAATGGAGAACATATAACGTCATGGTATAATATTGGGATGTTTTTGAAAATCTCTAAGCTTTAGGGCGCGCGTGCGCGTGTGTGTATGAGCTTGGTAAAGGTGGTGAAGAAAAGATTCAAATTTGTGATTGAATGTAAAACTAAACCTTTGGTTTTCTAGAATGTGATTGACAAGGAGACACAACTTCTACTGGCTCAAAGAGAAGTAAGCAGGTTCAAGAGGGTGCTGCAGAGTGCCGAAACTACAAAAGCTCGAGCGAATTCTGAACTTCAAAAGGTGAAGAGAACATTGAATGATTTAACCACCAAGCTCAAAGGTGTAGATGAGTCCAGGAAATCAGCAATAGAAACTGCAGAAGCGGTAAAAGAAAAGGCTAGGCGACTTGAAGAAGCAAAATCCCAACAACTCGTGGGGAATGCAGCTCGAAAACGGGAATTGGATGAGGCAAGACAACAGTACAAGATGGCTGCTCGTGAACTTAATGCTGCAAAGCAACAAATCAACAAGATCCGACAGGATTTTGATGCAGCATTGGAGTCAAAATCGTCTTCGTTCCAGCATGCAGCAGAAACTCAGCGTTCGGCAAATATGAACAAAGAAAAGGTTAGTGAGCTTTTGAAGGAAATTGGAGCTATACGGGAATCAGCTCAACAACTGAAGATTGCTTCTGCACAAATCCAAGAACAGCAGAAAAATTTAGTGGAAGAAAAAGATGCTCGCATACATTTTTGTAAGGCTGCCACGGCAGAAGCAGAAAAGAACTTGGAGCTTTTGAAGAAAGAATATGATCCTGAGCTCACAAAGAATCTTGAGGCGAAGCTAGCTAAAACATCTGCAGAGATTGAACTTTTACAAGAAGAGATGAAAAAGGCCCATGCCTTCGAAATGGAGAAGGTGAAGGTTTTAACCATCGAGTTCAATGAAGCAACGAAGGCACTGAAAGAAATTGCCACCGAAGAGATTTCTCTTCGACATAAGTTGACATCCCTTACAGCAGAATTGGAGAACGTGAAGAAAGAAAAAATTGAATTGTTGGAGAAAGAAATAGAGAAAGATTATGCTGCAATGGAAAAAGAAACTGAAAGTGCTAGAAGAGAAGCCGAAGAGTTGAAGAAGAAAGCCGTGGAGATGAAGAAGAATGCTGAAGAGCTGAAGGAAGAAACAAAAAATGCCAGATTACTGGCTCAAGATGGGGAGGGAAAGCTAGAACTTGCTCTTAAAGAGGCTGAAGAAGCCAAGGCAGCAGAAAAGAAAGCTCACGAAGAGATGAAGACATTATCTGAAAGAGAGAGCATTCAAGATCAAGATTTCGACAACAAGATCAAACTTGGACCGGAAGAGTTCGGGAGTTTGAGAAAGAAAGAGGAGGAATCAGAAAATATAGCAGATACAAAAGTGGCTGATGCCATGGCTCAGATAGAATTAGTGAAGGCAAGAAATAAAGAGGCAGAAAAGAAATTGAAGGCAAATTTAAAAGCAATTGAAGAAATTAAAGAAGCAACTGACATGGCTTTGAGGTCAGCAGAAATGTCAGAGGCTGCAGAAAAGACCCTCGAGACTCAACTCCAGCGGTGGCGTGAGGAAGCGCAAACGATGGTGGTAGCTTAAAGTGCCTTCGAGATGGTAGAACATTCAAATGAGTCATCGGGGCCATTAATTCTGCAACTGAATCATCTAGCAGATTATTCAGATTAGTCATTGGGATTCAAGAGTACATGTTTGGTAAATCCTCGGTTAATTTCCCCAAGCTGATGCGTTTACCAACCAGAAAACCTTGTCAACATGAGTTGTTGTCATGATGTATTCTCTATCATATGAAACCAATTCTGGGAGGGAAATAAATAACTAAAAATTCATTCTTGGGCAACCTTGTACCTGTCATCATATGCAATTTGAGCATTTCTGGGGGGGAAAAGATATTTAGATTTGACATGTTTCTCTCTATGAATATTATCAATGTAAGACTTACAAGCTAAAAATTACAATTCTTCACTGCATTCCTACACCATGTCAGGCTGGGGCCGAGCTTTATACCCATCACCCAGCCAGAATATCAGATTACGTCCATAGCTTTAAGCTTTCCCCTGCCATGTAAAGGTAACATGTTCGACTACTATTACATGCATTTCTATTGTATACTTGTAACAAAGTCCTCAGGCATCGAGAGTTAAGATCCTCTGCTTAAATCACGGGCAATGTGTAGTTCTGTGGTCAGAATCGTCATCGATTTTGAGGCCATTCAGGGACCCAGAAACCCCATTCCCTTTCTCAAAATTATGCGCTTGGGATTCAATTGTTTTAGCTATCTCCATTCCTTCGACAGCTGGTTCAGGCAGATCCACGTGGAAAGACCCTTGTTTGCTTGGTTGAGAAGGTTCACTCTCTAAAGATTTCTGCTTGACGTAGTTGTATAGCTGTTGATGAAAGGGATGATCCAAGGAAAAGCAGTTGTCATTTGCATACCCTGAATGTCGAGATGATCCTGACCCTTCTCTTTTACAGAAATGTGGAAGAGATGCATAATCCATTATCTACATTAAACATGCTCATCCAGCTTAGTCCATAAGATTTGTTGTGTAATGATCATCGAAACGCGTGGCCATAAAGTTGTTGAAATTTACTAAATCAACTGTAGTGAATTAAGAACAACCAGCAGTCAAGTTTCCAATATTTCAAGAATCACAGTTCTCAGAGAAGTCATCGTTACCTTCAACAGCTCATCTCGCCCGTTTCCAGACAACACCTGAATTTTTTTTCTTGTCCTCTCCTGCAGCAGAGGCTTGACAACCTAGCAAAAATTCAAATGTTGAAATGGTGCTTATAACAAGGTCCTTTCAATATTTTCACAGATAAAACATTCTTCTACTCAAATCTTATCTGAGATGTTAATTTGCAGCAGCACATGAATACTTAATGGAAAAGGTTAAAAAGCAAGGATATTCAACTGCAATGAGAGAAAAAGGATGCTTACCTTCCAACAAGCTGAAAATACATATGGGGCATTTACAATGTAATATGTATGTGTTTTCTCTGGGTAGTTCAAGTCATCAATAGTTGAAATGAGGGTCACCATCTGCAGTAACATTAAAAACAGACTCGGTCAGCGTAAGTATTTTTGCACTCTATCCACCCTTTCAGAAATGTGATAGTGATAAAGATTCACCACAATATACTGGTTAGAGGTTTAAAGTAAGAAAAGGTATCAGTGAGTTGGCTGAAATTCCTGGTTCAAGCAACCCACCTAACATAATAGCTGAAGTTGAATCATCCTCTGAATAAGAAAACTACATAAAATAATATAGACTGGACTGAATAAACGGGTACTATGAACAAAATAATCTAGCCCAGAAAGTTGTACCTTTATTTGGTTCAGTGCTGAAAGCTTTAGGCCAGACATATCGAAAACCTTCATGCCGGTTGTTATTGGTCGCCCATACTTTTTTGATGCGGTAGGCTACAAAAAAAATATGCAAGTGAGAAAAATCACCTTAAGAACTTGGAAGTAGGAAGTTGCCAAACTCAAATACTCACCAAAACAATGCGATCCCGATATTCGTTGATTTGAATATGAGACTGCACATAGTAGTGGACCTGTAATGAAACAAGACGAGTAAATTACTGAACTCCTGAACAATCGCAGAATTAAGATTTAATGTCAAAAGGTTACTAATCCAAACATTAAGATTTATACAGTGAAGCATAGCTAAAGGATTTTATAGCAATACTTACAGATGCTTTGTCATATGTGCTGAGCCCAACACCATGAGCAAATACAGGAAGCCCCTGAATAAGATGACCAAGGTTGCAAGAACATTTGAGATAAGTTCTTGTGTGATACAAACAATATTGTTTTCTCCATTGCACAAGATGCAGCAGGGTTTTAAAAGGTTATAAACTAGGATTAAGAAACCATAAACAAGACAAATATAAGCATAGAATGAGCACCTCTCGGGAGTAACCTGACATTCCTATGAGATGGGAATCACGCACTGCTCTGTACAAATCAGTTGGAACTATGGGTTTCTGCATTTGGGAGCGGCATCCAGATTAGAAGTGTAATGCATAAAAGTCTTAGACACATTACGAAGTAGCCTCTAACTAGTACACCAACATCAAACTTCTATTCCATCTTGAGAAAGCTAGGAAGACATAAACATAAATTTGGGACTTGATCTTAACAAAAGCTTACCGTTAATATATTGTTGATCTCATTGTGTACCCTCCAGTTCAAACAATCCAGTAACTGCAGCATCATACACATATCATCTCAGGTGAGTGAGATTAAACTATTTTTTATCACATTTAAAGAGCTTAACATTGAGATCCACAGGTCACTTCAACCAGAGTTGCTGCTAACCATTTTATGGGCTTTGGTAACATTCCATTCTCTAGCTTTTAGAAAACGCACCAGCGTTTCAGCTTGATATCCTTGATGGACAGTCTGCCAGATCAAGAAACAATAATTTAGATAGTAAGAAACTGTAATTTACAGAGATTTGATAATGAAAGTGCATGACAATCCAAAGAAACCGAAACATAAACAAATCTATGCTGACACAACATAGTGGCAACAGAGAATTTTCACATTCATATGCTATTTATAGACTTAGGTAAAAGAAAGGAATTATAAACAAACCCAGTAAATGAGTTTAAACCAATTAGTTGTCAGTCAAGAAAGATTGTTTCTACCACCCCCAGATAATGGCTCGAATCAGAGCTTCTCATCAATCCAAGATCACATCAAGCAATGAAATGCCAAATTCAACACACCCAGAACCCCAATAAGCATCCTTTTTACCTAGATCAAACCTTACTAGGACTGCTCACCACATTTTTTCCCTTAATTTCTTTTGAAGCTGTCACCTTAATAACAACATCCAAGATCAAACATCACAGTGGCATTAAAAATTTTTTTGAAAGATGAACATCTATGAAAGAAGAGTAAATCAAGGCTGGATAGGGGAATAGTGGATCAGCATCACATTCTGCAGCTGATAACAACAGAATTACATGATTCACTGTTATTTACATAATTCACCTACTTTCAACATCGAAAAGACTTGAAAAATCTTGACTCCAAGTTGAAGAGACGGATCTCGCATAAAGAAGAAACAAAGATAAAGAGCAGAAACAATTGCAAACCTGATAAGTTCTCTTCAATGGCTCCTCAACTGCCATCACATTTTGAAATGAATAAGCACAATTGAAAACAGTTAAGTTAAGCATTGTTTTTAAAAAAGTGAACAAGTAAAAGGAGATCAGAATTGAACCTTGATCCATCAATGCCTTGAACTGATTGATTGCATCCTGTGAAACAGTCCCCATTCTTTCTTTCTTCCTCTCCTGACAAAATTATCAGGACAAGAAGAAAAGCACTAGCAAATAACCAAGGTGAGACAAGCACTGGCAAATAGCCGTATTGTTTATCACTTCGCAAAATAAATCCTACCACTTGATTTGGAGGATTGTTAACACTTGAACAAATGTTTTTAAGGTACCGTATTGTTTCAAGTAGTATTAAAGAACAGGACTTTAGAGGTCAAGAAAGGAGGGTTTACGAGTAAAAGTCCATATCCCACCTAGAAAATGAAGCTCTGAAGGTATCTATCTCTATGGCTTCACATGGCACCACACACAAGCATGGCCCAACATTTTTGTCCTTTTGTGACATTAATGACGGAAGAAAGTGAAAGGCAAGCTCCTTAAAATTCTCCTCTTTAACTTATTTTCTGGCTTTTGATTTTTCATTTCCTCTCGAATTGCTGCTTTAATTTCACCACCCATTGATTTGGACAGGTTTCCTAGTGTGTACCATGAACACACCTCCATCTATTTGAACCAAGTGATTTAGCTACCCAACATCTGGTCTTAAAGAAAATTCATCGGTACAAGATCACCAAGTCCTCCAACCTTTACACTAATTTTCATTAAGGTCTCTTACGAATTATTTTCCAACTAGGTCCCCTGTCATAGCAGGTTAGCTATGTCTTCCATATAGAGCATTGTTATAAAACCTGGCTAAGTCTAGCAGAACAACCTGTTATCTATTGTTCCAGCATCTGATTTAGACTAAGTTTCATTTTAAATTGTGTTGGAGAACATGACCGTGTCAAATTTGGTTGACTTGGCAAGTCAGCGCGTGATTTATTTGATTTTTATTTAAAATATTAAAAATATATTATTTTTATTTTTTTGAAAATCTCTAATAATATAGTTATTTATTAACCGAGGTTAATGGATATCAAAGTAAGTTACAATTCCCTAGAGGATAGGAGGGAGTTCCTTGATGATTTATGATAGGATGAAACCTAATTGAGAGAAAAGGAAATCTTTAGGGATCAAATTGAGAAGTGGCTTATAGAGTAGTGACTTTTATACAAATTTGTTAACAACTTTTCTTCATTTGTCTTCGTGCCTGGTAGGGTTGAATCATTTATGGCTAGCTGGCAGTCAACAAAGTCGGCATGGACAATCTAAGTCTAGTCTACCCTTGGAATCCGCCTAGACTATAATTCACAGAGCCAAAGACAAGAACATGGTCTATCCTGTCTCCTGTGTTTTGGTTGCTGTATTGCTTTGAAATACGTAAGACTGGTTCATTTTGTCTTACAAAAACCTTAAATTTATTTTGATAGACAAAATTAAAAATTATAACAATTCTAACAAAAAAAATAAAGAGAATAAATAAAAAATTAAAATAAATATTATTACTATTAAAAAAATTATAAATCTGATTTGAAGTATAAATTAAAAATTAAACTACTATTATAAGAAATTGTAATTGAAGAATTAAATTGAAAAAAAATATAAAAAAATAAAAATAAAATAAGAAATTAAAAAAATAACAACTAAAATGAAAAATCAAACAATAAAGAAGACAATAATATACTTTAATTGTAAAAAAAACAAATAACATCATGTAATAATTCAACTATTATATATCTATATATATTGTCTTATATAAAAGATGAGATGATTGCATATTCAATGAGATAACTGATAGTCATATTTAATCAATGGGTGACATTATATGCACCACCTGAATGATATAAACATCACTTATTTATTAATGCTTTTAGAACACGAGTCAATAGCTTTCTGAATAAAAAGTTAAAAAGAAAACATGAAAATACTAAATATATCTTCATCAACCTATTAATTACACAAAATACTTGTATAAAAATATTAAAATATCCCCAAAAAAATTATAAAAAAATATTTTTTAAGGTTAAAAACATGTTTTTCACTGTACATGGATCGTGAAAGAACCATAAACATCTTTCTTCGGGCGCGGAAAAAAGTTTTTATTCCAAAGAAAAATAAACATTTTTACTAATAAAAAATGTGTGAAAAGTAAAAAAAATAAATATTGGTTAACATTTATAAATTTAGTTGATTCTAGAACATAAAAATATTTTAACTATATAAAAAGCATATACAACCCAAAAAAAAAAATTGTTCATATCTCAGCATCCACACATTTCTTAAAAAGGACGTCCTTCAAGGGGCAAAAAAACAAAGGCAAGGTGCAAGCAACTTCAACATTTAATATTCGAAGATTATTAAAAAAAGGAAAAAAAAGAAGCATTTACTACATCTCTATTTTTTATTTATTACTACATCTCTATTTTAGTTGTATCATGTGGAGTTAAAAAGGATGTGTTTGTTTTCAGTTATAATCTGTTTTTCAAATATAATTTTTTAAATATCAAATTAGTTTTTTTAGTATATTTTTTATAATTTTAATACACTAATATAAAGAATAAAAATATTATTTTAATATATTTTTAATTGCAATGCATCATGTACCATATTAGTAACAAAAACACTTGTAGAATATAGATAATCCAAGTGTGTAATAATATTAATAACAAAAACACATCTAGAATATAAATAATCCAAAGTAGATGGGTAAAAGTGTGTAATAAACAATTAACAAAAATCATTAATTTAGACCATCATTATTAGACTATTAGTCCTCGCCCTCCCCCCCCCCAAATTTAATGCTGCCGTACCATTGCTGATAGAAAGTCCAAAAAAAAAAAGCATGGGTGATTACATACGTTGAGTGTTCATCCAACTAATCTACTCATTATGTCAATATAAATACATATAATCTATGAATTTGGTCATACATTGTTGTATAGGCCATAGGTCCATTCGCTAATTATATACACAAGCTGTGTCATTATTGACTTAATTTATGAATGAGTCGGTAAACCTATTTTTAGTTATTAAATATTTTCTATTTGTTGGCATTTTTGTGTCATCTTGTTTGTCAGCATTAGTTTTCTTGATTTAAACCCTTGTTTCCTCTCAAAATCTCTTTTAATTTAGAGTTTAAGTTCAATCATTATAGAAGAATGATTAAGTATTATTTTCTTAGTTGTTGGATCTTATTGAACAATACACCTAAATAAGAAAGAGATATTGGAATCTTGTGAGGCTTATTTAAAGAATTTAAAAAAACAATAAATATTTAAAGATAAAGAATCAATTATTGCTAACAACGATTAAATAAATAATTTTTTTGAATTATCAATATGCACGCTAGGAACTTATTTTAATATCAATTACAAATATGATACATGATACATGCTTAGTGTTAATTTATGTTCGGGTTTGAATATGGATAATCAGAATATGAACTATGAATATTCATCCACATCCCTAATTAAAAGCGATAAGAATTTTTTTTATTAAAAAAATATATCTTTAATTCTCTTTCCTTTATGCATAATTTTAATTTTCCATGTTTCAAGAATAAAAAATTTTGTGATTATCAAGAAGTAACTAATGGTTTTCTATTAATTATTTCTGAAATTCACTTTGAAAAAAAAGAAGATGGATATAAGAAGAGAAAATAAAATACACAACTCCCTAAAAATAATAAGAATATATCAATGTATGATTTATTTCTCTCATTTATATTTATTTATTTATGTTAAATAATTCTAAAAAATAAGTAATAAAGTATCATTAATTACTCTTCAACTACCCAAAAATCCTTCTTGCGTAAGTATTCAACTTAATCATCCTAAGATTTATCCTTGTGTGTTACCTTACAAAATTAGTTTTACTAGTAAGTGCTGTTTAATTAGTCATTTATTTATATTTTCATGAAAAGAAAAGCAAACAAGTGGCTCCGTTGATCAGATTCAAGTTGATGGGTTCCTTTTTCTTTAAAAAAAAATAAACAAATTCTTGTTAAGGTCTCAGATTGATAGTTCTTTCTTCACACAAAAAAGAAAAGAAAGAGAAAGAAGTAGTTTGTTAATGGGCATCTAATTGCTATTCGTTTGGATGTACCACTTGAAAAAGAAGAAATAACAATAATTAAAAAAAAAAAAAAACAGTGAAAGAAGAAGGAAAGGGAAGGAATCAAGAGCACTTTATGACATCCGAGAAGTTAATTGTCTTTTAGGAAAGAGGTTTGTGTTATCATCTTCTTTCCCAATCTTTTTACTAATCTTAATGCTTTGAACCGAACTCCGTGACATGAGATCAACATCATTGAGTTTGTAGTTTAATTATAATCTATGGTGGTGGGTGGATGGATGGCTGGGATATTACATCTGAATAATATAATGTTTTATCAACATTTTAAAAAAATTGAAGTGCATTCATAATAAAAGAAGAAAAAAGTAGGAGGTAATTTTCTTTTTTATTTATTAGAGATTTATTTGGTTTCATTAAAAAAAACTGGAGGGTGTATTTTTCTTTATGGTTGAACCTGCTTTCCAATCTGTTTTTTTTTTTTTGCTTAAATGCATATTAAATTTATGTTTTTTTAAGTGTTTGTAGATAATTTTAATTTATCAATATAAAAAAAAACTAAAAAGATATTATTTATATGTATTTTTAATTAAAAGATATTTTAAAAACTACTATATTACCAAACATGCAAGAGATAGCAGACATGAACACAATGACTTAGATTGGACATGAGGTCCAATGATGGAAAAGTAAATACATGAAACTTAAGAGGGAAGCTGCTTTCTTCTGCTTAATGCCTCAATTGCTTGAGATTTTTTAAACCAGTTTATCTTTAATCATATTAATGTTTTTTAAATGTATGCTTGCAGCTTTTTCCTTAATGATTATTAGCATTGCTTATATTTATATTAAAAGCCTTTAATTGCTTATAGATTTTTAGATTACTTTTTATTTGGGCTTGATAGGGGTCTTGCTAAAACTCTTAATCGGTTCTTATTCCCTGGTATGAATCAATAACACAAAGCCCAAATGCGAGCTCAAGGATATCACATTCATGGCTGCCCCCTTATCACACACAATTTAAGGCCGAAATATGAAAAATATCAAACCAGCCTCATGCACCCAGAAGGAAGATGCAAGAACCACAGACAATAATGTTAATTTCTTCTCAACACCAGCCATGGAAGCAGTAGTGGTAGCACTGCGACTACTACTCCTAGCGCGCAAGTGAGATCGAGGAGGAGAATTCAAGTGGTCTCTTGTGAGATAAATCATGGGGTACGTTGCCTTTGGAATCTATCAAAGACGACACAGAAGGAGGGTTGATTTCTTTCTTGGACGCTGAAGAATGCTGTTATTGACTCCATTAATACCATGGTTTATCCCGTCCATAACTTCCCTGAGATCCACCCCATTCCTTCCTTCTCCATGCAAGATCAACAATTGATTTTTCTTCATGTTAGTCGCAGAAAAAGACAATGCTGTTACCTGGACGGAGTTGAAGGACAGTCGGTCGAGTTAGTGCTCACCAGGTGGAGAGTTACAGGGCCCAAGAAAGAGACAAGAGGAGAGAACTCCCTCAAAGTTCATCAACACGTGTACTGCATCCAAGGTTGCACTACGTGCGAAGAAGCACTTAAAACTTTTTTTGTCCATGCTTCTTAGAATCGAAGGGCGTAGTATTTTATGAAAAGAAAACGCAACGAAAAAGGTAGAAGGGAGGCACCGTCCTCGTTGAAAGTGATAAGGTTGGAAAGGCGATGATGGACCTCATGAGGAAGCTAGTTCTTGGAACCTCCAAGTCTATTAATCCAAGCACATTATTACCTGTAATTTATGATGTTTAATGTCTTCATGAACAACCCTTTTTTTGTTATGAGCTTAAACTTGCTTTCACTCACTTGTGTTTGCAACATTTTAATTATGATGATAGGAAATTGAGATCTAGGAAAGGAAATGGGATATATAGCTGATAATTAAGAACCTCAAAATGCATTGGAGTCCCATGACATTAAGATCATATGTGATGAACAGGAAGTGATGATTGACCAGATGATTGGATATCGTCACCCCATTGATAATCACGGCGCAAAGTCTACAGGGCTGCAAGCTCAATCCAAAAACGACACCCTTTTTTGAAAGTTATTTAACTATAATATATAACCTGAGTCATCACGGCGGGGATAGCTCAGTTGGGAGAGCGTCAGACTGAAGATCTGAAGGTCGCGTGTTCGATCCACGCTCACCGCATTTGCTTTTTACTAATTTGCCATTCCTCTACAACCTGCGCGTGCATTTTTTTAACACCCTGTATTCCACGGAACAACTCGGCCTCCTTCTATGGAAACTGCGAAATTCATAGAAACGGGGAAGATTTTATTCGAAAGGAGTTCAAGATTGATGGATGAGGATGATCTTTTAGCACCTCAACTGTATGCGGGAATCAAGTGAAGCACATGTTCATATCCAGATTTTCTTGGCCTGCAATTCGGTCATGGACGTTGTCCATGATTTTTTTGCCATTGTTTCAAAGCCAAAGAGCATGCATGCATTCAAGCTTTGAGGGCATGTACAAGATGTGAACTTGTATCATGTAAATGTATTTACATATCAAACAGCAGATAGGAGTCAATTCAAATCAATTTTAGACTGTATTTTCCGTTGGCTAATCAAATGATGTCAATCCACAAAGTACATTTGCCAGAGACCTATTTGCAGAACTAAGAAGCAGGACGACCATGAGTTCGAGGGAGTTCCCTTCGCGGCAGCAGTAACACGACCACATTTCTGAACCAGTCTAGTAATAAAATGGTTGGTTATGCGATGCAGATTTGAAATTTTTTAACAGGCAACAACAAACATTACATATCATCATCTGTCAATAAAGTAGAAAAAAAGGAAAAGAACTTCATCCTCATCACCAACAACGCCAGAGATGTTCAGAACAATTCTTCCCTTTAAATAGAAACAATTTGCAAATTGTAATAAATATTGCTAAAAGAAATCAAACTCCAGGTAATTATCAGAACCTTTTTGACCAGGAGCAGCTGCAACTGTTGTGGCCTTTTCACTTGTTGATGCTGGGGCAGGTATCCGCTCAATCTCAACTGGTTTAGGGATCTCGGGTGGGGTAGCACAGCGTATTAATGCCCAATTCACGCCTTCAAAGAAGGGGTGTTGCTTTATTTCAGTCGCGCCTCGTTTGGATGCTAATCTATGCTGTGGTTCTTTTACAAGCAAACCCCTTATGAGATCCCTAGCTGCAAAACTGACAACTGGTGATTCTGGGAATCGAAGAGGCTGGCCAACAACATTGAACAATGTGGCTCGGTTTCCAGATCCTTTGAAGGGAGTTTTCCCGAATAAGAGTTCATATAGAAAGATTCCAAAAGTCCACCAGTCAACAGCACTTCCATGACCTTCACCCTTGATGATCTCAGGTGCCAAATACTCGTGGGTTCCAACAAAAGACATTGACCTTGCATCTGTTGGCTCTGCTATGAGCTCGGGTAATGGACTGACTTGATTTCCTAGTTCATTTTTGGGTTTCCTATCTTTCTTGGACTTGCTAGAGAAGAGACGGGGCCCAAAGCATGTTGTAGGAGCAACACAGGATGGCTGGATGCATGAAGGCTCGATACAAGCTGGCTGAACACAGTAAACAGGGTTCTTTCTAAATGGTTCAGCCTCAAGAGATGCTGTTTTGACAAGAGTTGGGCTCACAGCACAACGGAGGGAAAGATCGAAGTCGGAGAGCATTATATGTCCATCATCCCTCACAAGGACATTCTCTGGCTTAAGGTCACGGTAAATGATCCCAAGCATATGCAAATATTCCAAAGCTAGCAGAACCTCCGCTACATAAAATCTGCGAGTTGGAAAGATTAAAAATGGTCACTTTCAAGTGTTTGTGCAGGTATGAAGAAAGATTCAAAGCCCAACAAGTGATGAATTTCAGATTGCAAAATGTGCCACCAATGGGATAAGGGCTCTCTTTCTTTGAGAAATTTCACATGTCCAACTTACCTGACACAGAGACCAAGATTTTAAGCTCTTTCAATCTAATGTTATCCTTCAGGGTAGTTACATCTTCTCAAAGTTTTATCATTCAGGCCTGACAGTTATAATTCATCCATCAATTATTGGATCTCTAACATTCTAAATTTACACAAAATTTACTGTTGGTTTAAAACCAACTGATAGTTTAAGCCTATATCAAAATTTACATCAGGAGTGCAAATGCAACTATGTATCAAACTTCCACAAAATAAATCAGTTCCAAAATGATTCTAAATCCTGCTTTACATTAGTTACTGACACTCCATTTTGCAGTTTGAAGATGCATAAGAGTCACTAAAATGTAAACTTTGCTAACTGAGAAGAATCATCTAGGATTCACTAAGAAGAAACTAAAATGTAAACTTTGCTAATTGAGAAGAATCATCTACTATTCACTAAGTAGACACGGTATAAAAGCAAGTTATGGGTCTAGATAGGGAAATCCGTTTTTACATACATTAGGTTAGTCAAAAGGATGTCTCCAAAGCTTAGATTCTTCAGGATAATGCATTACCTGTAAGATACAAACGTTGGTTCAACTCGTTTTATGAATTAGCCATTGCCATGCATGAATGCCACAACTATTTAATTGTTCCATTTAATTAAAATGTCAATTATTATCAGAACGATTTTAAAGACAGCAAAAACAAACATCCTATTTTTCATGGAAGATCTACCTGAGGAAGTGGCATATAGAACTTATACAGATTCTGCAGCATTAAGCTCCAAAAGATAATTATATTCTGCTCCCTTTTATTTTACTTCCAGTATTTTAAACACAAGTTATATTCCTGCAGCAGATCCTAAGAGTACAACCATGGATAAAATTATATGCTTTATGGTGGCACTTCCAAATTTATAAAATATAGATCCAAAAGTAGGCCAGACACTTTCTTCCCAACTATGAAAACTGCTGTCATGTTAGTAGCAAATAAAATTTCCAATTCCATGACTACTGTATAAAAATAACACTATAAAGAACAAAGTTCACTTATCATACTTTACCGCCTGCTCCAGAAAGTGTTTCCCTGGCTGCCTCTGCCTAAGAGTGTGCAAATCTCCTCCAGGACAGAACTCCATTACCAGACATGAAAATTTATCTGTTTCAAAGTGGGTGTAGAGTGATGGAAGGAAAGGGTGGTCCAATGATTGCAATATTTCTCTCTCTGTCTGAGCCCGAAGCAGCTTCTTACGACTGGCAAGAGAACCTTTGTCCATTACCTTCATTGCAAAATAACACTTTGTTCCACTCAGCTCAGACAGGTATACACTACCAATATCCCCACAACCCAACCTCTTCAGCAGCCTAAAATGACTCAAACCTAAAACCCCATCTTTTGCTCTAACAGCTTGGATGGCTTCCCATCTCAAGTCATTTGCTTTGTGAGGTTTGTTGATGCTACTACTAAAGCTACTACAAGTGCTTTCATCACTAACATCACTGCTGGTGCTTCCTCTACACAAACTCCTCTTGCCACTCTCAGCATAATCAACACGGTCACTCATTTTGGCACTTCCACTCGTCTTAGCCAGGCTGCTGGTTCCATCACTAACTTTGGCAGATACCGAGCTGTTTTTTACACTTCCATATTCTGATATTTTCTTCTCTTGATCAACAGAAACATCCTGTGAGCCTCTAGTCTCATTGACAATAGAATCCACCTCAACTGATGATTGTTCAAGACAGGGCAAGGAAGAATTTGATTCCAACTTATTACTCAAAGAATCAGAAGCCCCCTCTTGATTAGAATTGGGAAGATTTTTATTTTCAGAAGCTTCTAACAAAACCTGCTTTGGCATATTTTCTACTGAAGATTGCACCTGCTCATGATTAACCAGCTGGGGCTTACTCGGCTTTGAGCCCTGCAAAGACAAATGCCTGAGATCAGTGACATCCACTCTTTGACAACCAGCTGTTTTCTGGTGCTGTTTTGAGGACGCTTTGCTACCAGTTTTTGAGGCCATCAGACAACAAAGTTCCAAAACTACATCAGATTGAATGAATCCACTTTACAGCACCCAGAACTTGGAATCATATCTGCCCACTGGCAGCCCCCCAACAACGTTGTTATCCAATTTTTCCAATAGCATCAACTATTCTGTCAAAAGCGTTAGAATAAGGTACATATCAAGCGCAACATAAAACCTAAAAACCACCTCTTATGCAAACGAAAAAAAATATAGATGCATATTTATAGAGGTTCATGACACCCAAAAGACACTGATTTAGGTGTATAACCATATAGAAGACACCCAAAAGACATTATGGTACGAAATATAAGTAAGATGGAAGAATACCAATATAAAAATGATAGCACAACTAACTCTAATTTCATTTGGCCTACGCACTGCATCACAAGTCAGATCAGAAAAAGACCACCTACACATTATCTACTAGGGCACTTAAGTCTACCTAAATTAGGTCAAAACACAAACTTTCAAGAAAAAAACACAGACACAAACCTAGAAAATAAATCAGAATAAAATTAATTATTTCCCTGGAAGAAGAAGATTCATAAAAAAGCAGCACCCATAGTTTGATTAGATGACACTGAAGAGAAAATAGAACAAGAACAAAACTTCAAAGCTAGCAAAACCAACTCCACATGCAATCGTTTCTCAGCAAAAAGGAGCACAAAAACCAGGACCATCAAAAAGACAAAAATGAAAAACAAGCATAAAGGATTCAAGGACCGCAAAAAGAGAGAGTAGAGAATAAACCAATCAAGTCAGCAACTAACAAAATGCATTCTCAAACAAGCCCAGTAAAACAGCATGATCAAATGTTATTTAAGCAAAGTTCAGATCTTGATCACAAAATCACTACTCTGAGCCAAACCCCACAATAGATCCAAGCCAACAGCGGAAACCCGGATGAAAAAAAGAGCGAAAAAAATAAAATAAAAAACCCATTAAAGAAAATGAGAGATGAGCAGTGGAACAAAGTACCTAGCTTGAAAGATCAGGAAAGCTGAAAGAAGATTTGAACTTTAGCAATAAAAACACTGTAGACAGAGAGCTCCTTTAGCCTAAACAAGCTTGTCTGGAGAAAGAAAAAGAAGGAAGAAGCCGAAACTCTGTTTCTGGTGGACTATAAGGCAGAGAGAGAGAGAGTCAAAGTAAAGCTACAAAGCTAGAGTTTTGCTATATTTTATACAGATAGGAATACAATAATTTGATTGGTGTTTTTTTGGAGAGAAAATGAAGGGTGGATGGATTTTCGAGTTCTCCTCATTTCAATCTGTGTAAAGGCCGAAGCTGACGCATGCGGACCCAAACCTAATTGAACGAGTGAGAGTATTTTTTAACCAAATTATATCGGGGTTAAAATTCAAGGTAAAACATCGGGTTAGGAGGTGGATATGAATATTAATTTATCAGATCGAACTGGAAATAAATAAATTAATTAAAAATTAGAAAGAATTAAATGCATATCAAGCTAGCAAGGTACTAAATAATTATAAATTATAATTTCTGGGCTCAGGTTATAAATGCAAACTCTATTCTATTAAATATAAATATAAAAATTCATGTTCAATTAGGGTAGAATTTAAATATTTATTTTGGATTGGAATTAATAATATAAAACTTAATTCATAAATATCTATTCTTATTTTTGCAAGGAGGATGTCTTCGTTAATTAAATTGATTACAGATGCGTTTTTGCATGTAACACATCTACGTTTAATTACTTTTTGCTTATGAAAACATATTAAGTTCCTATCTAAATAAAGGTGTCGTGAAATATATAATTAATGGACCCTTATTGTGTATATATAAAAAAGATTACAATGTCATAACGCAAAGGAAAAGGGAATATTGTATGGAGAGAAATGTGATAAAGATCACAAGTGGGATAATATATTCAATAAAAAAGGTAGGCATATTTTTTACACTTAAAGATCACACCATGATGAGGAATATCGTATTGTTCTTGTTATGCAAGGCCTTTCCCCTTCTCCTTTTATATATATATATATGTATATATATTTATATAAAGAGTTGGGGTTTTAGGGTAGAAGTGATGGTTGATTAATTAATTTTGATTGTTTAGATATTAAATTTGTTTGGTTTGTTGTAATAATTCAGGAATCAAAATGAGTCCAGAAAACAGCAGCAATCTGGGCAAGGACACAGCAGGCCAGAGAACAGCAAACTGGGTTTGAACATTTGTAGAAAGAATGAATTCCACATGGGTTGAGCCATGATGTTGTCTTTCCTGTGGTTTTTTATTTTAAATAAGTAAAAATAAAGAAAACAATTAGAGTCGTATGGGAAAATATTTGACCCAAATACAAAGTAGGAGTAGCATCATTTATGCCGACATTAGGATTGCTTGTTACCTAAAATGGGTATTAGCTTTGGTTTAACATAGACAAATAACATCATGGGAAATGGACCAATGGTCGGGTGGCAGTGAAAGTTTGGTGTTGTTAGTTAAAGATTGTCCGAGTTGGTGAGTTAATTTAGTTATTTGTTCATCTAGCTAGGATATAATCCCATCAATATTTTAAATTAAATAGGAATTGATCTGTTAAAACTTAATTCATTTTGAAATTTATCTAAAATATTATTTTAATTTAATTCAAGTAAATTATAGTTAATTTGTGCTGATCAATAACCCAAGTCTTGCTACACAACATAAAGTCAAATAGCTTCAAGGATGGGGGATGGTCAAGAAGAGAGAGAGTAGTTGTTGATTGCCTAAAAGGGGTATTGGCTTTGGTTGCAAATAGACAAATAAAATCATGGGAGATGGACCAATGGTTGGATGAGAATGTTGGGTGGTGTTATTAAACATGGAACAAGTCGGTGAACCAATTTAATAACTTATTGATTTAGAATTTAATCTGTACTATATTTTATATTAAATTAAATAAGAATTAATCAGATAAAATTAAAAATTGATATTTCTTTTTTAAAAAATCTTAAAACAACATTGTTTTAAATTAATTCAAGTTAATTCATGTAATCCTGAACTAAATGACGTGCCGTGATGAGATTAATAACCTTAATGACGGGGGATGGTGATAGAGGGGGTGTGTGGGAGAGGGTGGCTGCGTTCCTCAAACACCCGGTGATGTGGTGGCCCAAACAAGAGATTGAAATAGTATTGCATTGAAGGCTTGATTACGAGGTGGGATTATCGAATTTAAGGTTGTCAAGAGGAACCCTTTATATATATATATATTTCTCTTCAGAGAAAGCAAACTAATTAATTAGCACCGGAAATTACCGAGCTGTGTCAGCAGAAGCGAGGCAGGGCCCTGAATCTATACTGTCCATGTTCTGATGGGACAAGGCATCCCATGTAGATCACTCGTGTATGAGCGAGAGCACAAGGAGGGACAGAATTAGTGCACTTGTGCTTAATCAAATGAATTACAGCATCTTTTGAGAAGAGATCTTGATTCCAATTCTTGTCACTATTTCTGCCTCCATGTGTTCGCTCCAATAAACAATCCATTGAGGAGGGAGAAGACCACCTTTACTATAATTAATCCCTAGCTAGTTCTTCATTAGGGCTACACGTAACAGGAATCTCTCACATCTGTATGGATGATCGTGAGGTCCTGGTAAGTGACCATGAAATTCTCATTGATTATGATAAATACAAGCTGGTAAATGAATTGATTGCAATTCAATATCAATCCCAGCAAATAGAAATACCTTCCCCTTGCGAGTGCTTTCTTCTAGTACTGCCCTTCATTTATGTGCTAACGAAATCCTCTCTGCAAATCGTACGGTGAACATCTATATAGACAGTTTTTAGTTAGCATCTCAAGATGAAGAGGATAAACATAGAAAAAAAAACAAAAATATATCTTATTAAAAGGGTGAAAACGGATATATAAAATAGATATGCAAGGTTTTTTTAATGAATTTATGTATTTTTAAAACGAGAAATACAAGAATACGTGCCTTGCTTTGCCTGTTCTAGCTAGGTATATATCCACAAGGTAGTGACTTCAATATCATCTTCTACTTATTAACATCTGACTTCAAAGGCGTTCGACAACAACGCCAGCCAGGCAGCTTAACAAGCACCCAACCCCCCTTTTCATGTCTTGTTCGTTTCTTTTGTCCTTCCTTGTACTCCATGGAACTTAGGCAGTTTGACGTGAGGCAGCAACATCGCACTGCATTGCTTTACCTTTTTCATTCTCTTGATAAAAAAAACAGGAAGATTTTATAAAGAAGAGAAAGCTTACAAAAATGAGCTCCCTGACAGTACCAACGGTAACAGGGTGAAAAAGAGAACAGTAGAATCTTCAGCTTGCTGATAAAGGCGCAATGCAAAGGCGCTCCAAAGAGATATTTGACCAGCAGAAATTGCCTTGGCAACTTACCTTGAGGTGTTAATCCATGTAGCTACAATTAGGTTAAAAGTGGGCCGAAGCTTGTAAACATACATAATTCGGATATTTATAAAGTTAGCTGGACAGGACAGAAAGAAATCAAGAAATCGACTTTGGCAACTTTCCCTTTTGCCAATCTTTTGTTGGCTTTCTCTTGTCTTTGGACATCTTTGCCGGCTCCAGTCCTCATCCAAAATGGTCGACGACCCACAGCCACAAGGCTCTTAATTATTAGCCACTTTAAGACGAGGGTGAGGGTGAATTAGTCTGTGGTTAGTTAATCAAGGGTTACTGTGCTGCTCTTTTAAATATATATTGACCTGCTGATCTCCCTATGTATCCTCGGCGGCCTCCCCTTGCACTTATCATCGATGGCTTCACCAAGAAAACTACACATTCCCAGGAAGGATCGCCATGGGTGATATGGAAGATTTGGTATTGTATTCAATAATATTCCTAAGGAT
This sequence comes from Populus ilicifolia, assembly GCA_015708895.1. Classification (NCBI taxonomy): domain Eukaryota; kingdom Viridiplantae; phylum Streptophyta; class Magnoliopsida; order Malpighiales; family Salicaceae; genus Populus; species Populus ilicifolia. The sequence goes on along the minus strand of SRLM01000236.1, from coordinate 119,228 downwards.
AAAACATGAATTAAGTGGGGAAGAAAACAAAGTCCTATCCATCCATCCACAAAGCTCCATGCAAGCATAGAGGTGCGAGCTGAGCACGCCACAGCACATGCAACTCCATGGTTAAATACAATATTTTTGAACCCAAAAGAAGCTGCATGCAGTGGTCCTTGTTTTTTAAACTAAATTATCATCATGTATGTATACAGTAGTCATCGGAAAAAAAAAAAAAACCCTACTCAAGGCTCTGATCATACTGCCATGAACAGTGCAGGGCATCAGATCCTGAAACGTGTCTTGCATGTGAAAACATGGGTCCACCAGACGACATCTGATGATCTCCATCATATAAAATAATGGTCATGTTCTTGTTTACCTCACAGATTTCTTTCTTGGTGGTCATTCGTCACAGATGCTCGCCGTTTGATGTGCTCACTCAATTCCAAGCATGAGCTATACATACAGCATGTATAGTTGTCGAATCTCATCAGGGTTAAACCCAGGAAAATATATATAGTTAACTATGCGCCGAAGCTATCATAAATATTAAAATAATAAAATCAATTTAACGTGTTTTTGTTTTTTTGTCTGAAATTAATACCCACCCTGAAAGAGAACCTTTAATACTGCATTACGGAATCAACAATCTCCTTGTTCTTGTTAGGAAGCGCTAATCACTTGAATTTAAAATGGAAATAGCATAAATACATGTGGATTGGTGGCCAAGTTGACATGAATACGGACATCTCATGAAAAAACTAAAAATAATTACAGAACAAGAGGGCACAGGGGAGGGACGGTGTGGTGGGCATAGGAAAGATGATGAAAGAGGGTCTGCGAGAAGGGACCTCGAGAGGGGTTAAGAGGAGACCACACAAACCACCATCCTACACAGATGATCAATGAAGATGAGAGCAAAGCCTATTGGGCCCAATGCATAAGCTAAGAAGCCCATATGTCCAAATTTAGGTGGGCCCCGTTCTACACATAGAGTTTGATTCTGACAAATCATTGATCTCTCTAATCATAATGTGCAAAAACACAATTGAGTATTGCCCATGGGCCCTTGAATATCAATGCTTAGTTTGCCCATGGCAGTGAAACTTGGCTCCCGATTAATCTAACTCAATTAAAAAAATTATTTTATTTATCTAAATTAAAAGAATTTTATTTTATATAAAATCAAACTCTACCAAGTTGTGAAGGCTTTCTCTTCAGTGTCTTTGTTATTATTCTACCAAATCAACCACAATTTATTTGTTCATTGAAAAAAAAAACACTTGAAGAGAATTTTCTAGCTAGTCCCATCCATTATCATGGGACTTTAGTTTTTCTTTTTAAATGTTTGATACCTTCTTTCTATTGAAATGTTATAAAGGCTATGCCATTGTTTGTGTATCTAAAAAATAATATATAAAACAAAATTTTTTTTTGCTTTTTTAAAGATAGAGTAAAAAGAAAATATATATCCCAACCTTAGGTGATCGGCAAGATCCTGAATCTGTGTAATGAGTTGGTTAAGATAACTCGAGATTAATTAAAAAAATATAATTTTAATATTTTTTAAGTTAATTTTTTTAAATAAAATAAAATCAGATTAATTTTATCTTGACTTTTCTTTAACACAAAACATGAGCTAGGTTCCAACTTTGTGACTTGATTTTATCAATTAAATTATTTGAATTTGACTAAAATAAGTCTATGTATGTTTGTTATTATGATGTATAATATTTTTTATTTAAAAATATATTAAAATAATTTTTTAAACTTTTTTTTTTATTTTTAATATCAACAAAAAAAACAAAAAAAATATTAATTTAATATTTTTTTCCAGTCAAACACAAATTTAAAACATACAAGGTAACAAAAGCTATTATATTACCAAACACTCTCACAAGAAATAAGAAAAAAAAAAAGGAAAAAGAAGAAGAAGAGAAACTATCTCCGTGGATCAAAAACCTTCAACGTACGTGGTGGTGTGAGCATGCCTGTGTCAGGCACCTCAAGGTATTTCAATGGCTGGTTTGCAAACAGTCATTTTTTACTATAAAAACGATGGAAATTTCAAAAACTCTCACGTACCATTGCCCGCTTGTGAATTGAACCTTAACTTGTGGGTATGCATTAGGCAAACCTGACATAGATCCATGTTTGCTAGAAGCTTGAACAACTAGCTAGGGCCCATAACAATTCTAGATGTAGGATCAAAGCAAAAGCTTGCAGTCCTGTTTGCAGCAAGAAGAAGGGTTTATGCTGGACGATTCCTGAAGACAGTGCTTCACCATGACACCATTTTTTGAGGCAAACAGTGCTTCAACTTCAATCCATCCAGTTTGTAGCAACTTAAGCATGTTTTGCCTTCCACTATTTCAATTTTTGTTCCGACCTGGAAATTAAACACTGTCCCACTCACAGTTTCCAAAAATTAGAACACACTGGGACTAGGCTGGCTCATCATCAACATAATCTCTTCTCTGGTTTCTGTGTGTGATCGATGGTCGCCTCCTCACATGGCTGCTAGCCTGCCATGTCTTGCATGAATAAATTGAAGAATTTTTTTTGTGAGATTCAAATTTTTAGCCCACACTTAAACCTAAATGGCCTAAATTTAAACCTAAATGAGTTCAAACCTAATTTAAGTTAACCTAGATATTTAAAAAAGAATTGCAAGAGATTTTTTTCTCTCTCTTATCATTTTTGTAGCCACCATGACCCTCCCTTCCTTAAACTAAAGAATTTAGTTTTTGATCTTGAGTTTTTGGTTCAAGAAAGATAGAAGTAGCAAATAAGTGGTTCTCTTTCATATTACTTTTGATTATAGTTTGCTTATGAAATAATTAAAAAAAAAACAAAAGAGATTGGGGTTTATAAGGATTGAAAGTTTATATTATTAAGATTGATTTATAATTATTAAGGGTTTGATGTTAGGTGATTAATTAGTATGTTGTTGAAAATAAGGATTTATAAGTTGATTGGTTTAAATTAATTTTTATGGGTTAAAAAATTTAATTTTACCTTGCTGTAAAATTTGGACATAATGGTCTTGAGGTTGAAGATGTCCAAATTTTATTTTGGTCCTTGATTTATAAAAAATATAGTTTAGTCCTTACATTTTGGAAAAATTTCAATTCAATCCCTGGTTTGTTCTAGACAGAATTTAGGATGGTTTATGGGTGAAAATTCAGTATGGTTATGTAATTCTAGATTGGTCCTCCAATTTTTGATAAAAGTACATTTTGGTCCCTACTTTGAAAAATTATCGTTTTAGTCCATAAACTTAGGAGACTATACCTGGTTTTATTTTATACATTAGGATCTTTTGTTTGAGTTGTTTTTTAGTATATTTCATATATTATTGTAGATTCTTCTTACGATCCTCAATAAGATTTTCGAGTCTTTCATCTGACATTCCTTTTAATTCTATATTCTTCCGAGAGAGTGAGATAATGTTTAATATGCATATAATATAAATAAATATGTATGTTGATTATATGATGAGTACGATTAGTTAATTTTTTGAATATTTATAAATTTTTCTTTATTTTTCGAGTACTCATCTATTCTTAAATTTGCACTCGTATTCTGTCGAGCTAAATTCTATTTGATATAATGTACGTTTCTTTGATGATTCTAGAAATATCTATAATGCCTTTATACAGGACTTGTCAATAACTCCATGTTAACGAAGAGTTGTTAGCCTATGTGCATATAGTATTATATATACCTAAGTGATGAGAGAGGCATCGGCCTATAACGACTGATCATCCCACAGTGGTCAGCTTCGAGCGTCATTTAGTTATTTTTTAGTGTCATCTGGTCACCTTCGAGTGTCATCTGATCTCTGACATGTATTCCACTACGTTATGATAATATGATTAGCATATATATATATATGTATATGTATATCAAGATAAATCATCTTGTAAACTATTAATATTTAAAATATATAAAATGTATATTAAATATTATTCCCTCATTAAGTTGGTTGAACTCACCTTTCATTCTTAATATTATTTTAGGTTAGTTTTTGATAGTAGATGAACTTTATTGAGTGTTCTTACTTCTTCAATTTTGGTCGGTGTACCTTGTTTATTTTGCGAGGTTTTCTTTTTAGTTTTGATTCAATGTCTTAGACGCTCCACTATTATCTTGTTTTAATTAAGTTTGGATTTTAACAATGTAATGAGTATTATAAATTATTGTTTTTGTTTTAATTATTGATGAAGAGTTTTGAACTATTTTTTGGGTTTATCAGTTTTGAATAATATAATATTTCTGAAGATTAGAAAATACTATGTATTTTTGAATAATTTTTCTTTTGATATGTCTGTTCTGAGGCTTAGCCCTGAAATTCAGGTCGTGACACTTTCCCTGAACATTTACTTTTGTATCAATATTGAGTTGCTTTTAGGCTAGCTGAAAATAACAAATAAGATGGTTGATAATTTATTTCTTTGATTGAATGATTTGAAGTAGTTTTTATGTATATCATTTTATCTTTACTTCTACATCAATATATAATTTGTTTAAGAAAATTAACTTTTATATAAGTTTGAATAGTTTGAAATATATAAAATAAAATAAAAGAAGTGGAGTATTCTCTATTTCTTGCTCAAATGGACAAGGACCCCTCCCTAATTTATTTACTTTTAATTTTATCATTAATTTTTTTTATTGAATCATTTTAAAGCCTAATTAATGACACAATATTGAACACAAAAACAATTTAGAAAAAATATTCTCTTCAAGTAGAAAAAAAAGTAGAAAAACATTGTAATAAATAATAACAAAATAAAAAAATATATCTAATTCTCTAAAAAGGCTATTACATCGGTTTCCTCAAGTTGGAAAAGACTTGTTCCCGAGTTTAGTTTTCAATTAAAAACTATAGTTCATCAAGAATATCATTTTAGGTGTACGTTATTCTACTAACAGTTTTTCAAACCTTGTCATCTCATCATGAGTTTATAACATAATATTTTTATATGAATTATTTTATTATAAATTCTTAACACAATAATACCTTTATAGGAGTTGTCACATCTTAAGATTTTGAAAAATAATAATTAACACATGTGAAAATAATACAACATGCTAGATTTTGAAAATCTCTCATGTATAAAAACATCATGTTCTATACTTTTTTAAAATTATATTTGTTTGCATCACATAATTAAATAAGATAATTACTTAAAATTATTAGATTTTGATACCAATTAATACAAGAGCTGGTTATATGATAAAGCCTATTAAATGAGAAATGTTTGATGATGATGATTTTTAATCTTCTCTTACCTGATAAGGTAGGATAGGGCAAAACTAGTTCTACTAAACTGCATGTTACATATATGTAGCTTGCAGTGACGCATCAAAATACATGAGAAATTGTGATGGTAGATGCACATCACATGAAAACGAGGTTGAGATGGGACTTCAAAGCAACCTAGACGGCATCATTTTTAAAGATTCCAACACCATCCATACATCAAGTCATTGATTTCTTTGTCACCTCTTCTTGTCCCTTCAATCCAGACAAAACTCAAAACGTTGAGTAACAGCAACTTTTGCACGACATGAACAGCCTACCCAACCATTTACCTTTCTCAACCATGGAGTCCAAAATTTGGTGGAGCTTCGTGCTTGATGTTTCTCTTTAGCATCTAAAAATAGTTTGCAAGAGCAATATTATTGTTTCTACATGGATTGTACATTTACTAATCTTGCCGTCAATTACATGCCTCGAATGAAGGCCTCGAGCTGTGTATAGTATATGATGGTAGATCGATGATAACTATGACTGCTAGAAGAGTAGGTTGTATGCCGTCTTTAACAATATATATAGATTCCATTTCTTGATATTGAATCACCAACTGTTTTCTTCTCACCAAACAATGTCAAAAAGGTGAGCTTTCTTATGGACAATGCTAGTGTGTGTTGAAAATAATGTGTCGGCATAAACAAGGCATGGCGGGTAACCTACCAAATGACATGAGCGGATTGATTGCATTATGAGCAAGAAGTAGCACTGCTCTTATACGGGGCCTTAATTTTCACTGCGGCGTTGCAGCCTACACATGAATTAAACCACTTGAGGAGATCGGGATAGGGTAGGATAAGATAAGAAGTAGCAAACACTTGGTACTTACTAGTGGGTTTGTGGGGATATAAAGCTGGTTTGGAATTATGTTGCAGAATGTTGTTTGACGTTATGCTTGATAGCAACTTGCTAAACTCAAAGAAAGAAAACAAATTATTATGAATAAATCTAAGGTTGGAAAATGAAACATTGGTGCGGCATCTTCTTTTCTTATGTTTCACCATCGAAAATAGCTCGTCATTTCTCTGCTTATACCCTTTGACAATAATTGTCCATCCCTTGTTAAATGGGAAATGGAATGTTGAATGATTCTTGCCGCCGACTATATATAAGAGGTTCCAAGAATCATTTTTAACTTTCTCTGTTTGGATTTTCTTTGTGTCTCATCATGGAAACAAAGAGATAACATGAAGCCAAAAAATGACTACAAACTTGAGGCTAATGAACCATATATACTGAAAACTTGTGTTGTTGAACTTGGAAGAATCCCCAGATCCAGTTCAGGTAGTTCAGGCATAGAAGAATGGAGCACGCAGAGACTAATGGTAAAGGGAATTCTCTTTCAAACAAGGTCGAGGTGCTTGATGAGAAAGGTAATCCAGTCTACTCACTCACTTTTCACTGCTAATTCAGGTTAATTATAACCGTCTAATTCACCACTTTAAGTTGCACTTGCTAAGGATTGCAGAGTAGAGCTGCCACAAAATCACTGCCTGAATGACAACTCTTAATTCTGAACAGTCTAATGCATGATTTTCTAATAATGGCAGTCTCTGATGAAGGATTGATGACTCCTTTGTTTATTAAAACAAAATTTTCTGCAGAAGAGGCAAACGATACGCCAATCGAGCAAGTCAGGCTCACAGTTCCGATTACAGATGATCCAACATTACCATGCTTGACGTTTCGAACATGGATCTTGGGGATCACAAGTTGTGCTCTTCTGGCATTTGCGAATCAGTTCTTTGGTTACCGTCAAAATATACTCTCTGTAACATCAGTTTCAGCTCAGATTGTAGTGCTGCCAGTAGGGAGGCTCATGGCAGCAATTTTACCACACAAAGTTATCCGTTTTCCAGGAACGAAATGGTCATTTTCTTTGAATCCAGGGCCTTTCAACTTAAAAGAACATGTCCTGATCACAATATTTGCAAATTCTGGATCAAATCCTGTCTATGCAGTGGGTATTATCACCATTGTCAAGGCATTTTATCATGGCAGAATAGATGCAGTACCGGCTATGTTTTTGTCGCAGACGACGCAGGTGAGTCTTTCCAAACTTGATAGCATGTGATGAAAACAAAGTGCCGAAATATTTCCTGGTGACTGCTTAAAGATTATTGATTAATGCCTCGATATGCTTGATAAAACAATTGCTGAAACCTTCAGCTGTTAGGATATGGATGGGCTGGAATCTTCAGGAAGTTCCTTGTTGATTCCCCTTATATGTGGTGGCCTTCAAATCTGGTTCAAGTTTCCCTCTTTAGGTGTCTCCTGCTCTGCTACTTCCTGATTTTCTATAATTCTATGATTAGAATCTCTTCCTAATTCATTTTGTCTCCAAACCCTCCAGGGCATTGCATGAAGTTGAGATCAGGCGTAAGGGAGGCCTGACAAGGCTGCAGTTCTTCCTCGTGGTCCTTATATCAAGCTTCGCGTACTATATAGTTCCCGGCTATCTCTTCCAATCTATAACTGCTCTTTCCTTTGTTTGTTGGATATGGAAAGATTCAGTCACTGCCCAGCAAATTGGTTCTGGTCTTCATGGCCTTGGTGTTGGCTCGTTCGCCTTTGATTGGTCAACTGTAGCTGGTTTTCTAGGATCTCCACTGGCCACTCCAGGATTTGCTATTATAAACATATTATTTGGTTACATCATAATTCTCTACATCATAATCCCCATATCTTACTGGACAAACTCATACAATGCCAAACGTTTTCCCATTTTCTCTTCACATGTTTTCGATGCTAATGGAAAACCCTACGATGTCTCAAAAGTTCTAAATGAGACGACCTTTGAATTCAATAGAGCAGGGTATGATGGCTACAGCAAAGTCAACCTAAGTATCTTCTTTGTTTACACTTATGGTCTAAGCTTTGCCATATTGGCTGCTACATTAACTCATGTAGCACTTTTCCACGGAAGGTATCTGCCAACAGATTTGATTTTTTTCTTTTTTTTAATATGATGCTAACGATCTTCTGCATGTCATTTACAGATCATTATTTGTCTGCTTACCTTGTCCTTCTGTTTGCAGGGAGATTTGGTATCAAACAAAAGAAACATTGAAAGACAAGTATGCTGACGTCCACACTAGGATAATGAAGAGAAATTATGAGGCTGTTCCTCAATGGTGGTTTCATATAATCTTGATTGTAGTAACTGGACTAGCCCTGCTTACTTGTGAAGGCTTTGGTAGACAGTTACAACTTCCTTACTGGGGTGTCCTGCTAGCGATTGGCTTGGCTTTCGTTTTCACTCTTCCAATTGGTGTTATTACAGCAACTACGAACCAGGTACGCATGATCTCGGCAGCGGAAATTCCCAGTTATTGTTTTTTTTTTGCTCAATAGATGTTGGAATCGTTTTGCAGCAACCGGGACTCAACGTTATCACTGAGCTAATAATCGGTTACATGTATCCGGGGAGACCTCTTGCAAATATTACTTTCAAGACCTATGGCTACATTAGCATGTCTCAAGCAATCATGTTCCTCTCAGACTTCAAGCTGGGACATTACATGAAAATTCCCCCAAAGTCCATGTTTGTTGTCCAGGTAAATATAAATTTAAAACTGATCAGACAATCATTGTCTCATGATAGCCTTTTAGATTTTCCTTTAAGCCCACATTAGAGCTACAAGTAATGCTAGTTTATGTCTATAATAGTTAGTGGGGACTCTAATTGCATCTTCAGTCTACTTCGGCACGGCCTGGTGGCTCCTTAACTCGGTGGAAAACATCTGCAATCCATCAAAATTGCCAGAAGGAAGTCCATGGACATGTCCAGGAGACGATGTTTTCTACAATGCCTCCATCATTTGGGGCGTGGTTGGACCAATGCGAATGTTCGGACGTCTTGGTTTGTACTCGAAGATGAACTATTTCTTCCTCATTGGCCTTCTCGCGCCGGTGCCAGTGTGGATACTCTCTCGCATGTTCCCCAATACGAAATGGATCAAACTCATTAATGTGCCCATTATCTTAGGCGGCACAGGAGGCATGCCGTCAGCCAGGGCTGTGAACTATATGTGCTGGTTTGCTGTAGGCATTTTCTTCAACTTTGTTGTCTATAAGAGATATAAAGGATGGTGGGTTAGGCACAACTACATCCTATCAGCAGGGTTAGATGCTGGAGTTGCTTTCCTAGCCATTTTACTCTATTTTACACTACAAGACAAGGACATTAATGGACCAACCTGGTGGGGCTTGGAGCTGAGTGATCATTGTCCTCTGGCAACTTGTCCTACTGCCCCAGGTTTTCAGGTTGAGGGATGCCCTGTTTTCCACTAGCAGCTGCTTTCATCAGAATTTCTACCTGGGTTAGGGAACAATACGTCCTTTGACACTCGAAGTTGTAACTTAATTCCATTTCTGTGAGAACCAAAGTGATTCCATTTATGTCAAGATATTTCCACTCCTCCAAAACTCTAAAGGAAATAAGAATATTTGCTCAGAATGAAGATGGCAGTCAGATATATATATATATATATATATATATATATATATGTAGCATGTGTATTGAGAACTGTAAGTATAAAAAATGCAATTGAATCTCACCACTAGTCTTTTCTGATGTTAATGAGAATTCTCGGATTAGTTTGCTTCTCTTTTCAACCGATATTCAGACGCATCCCTATATGAATTTAATGTATTGACAAGGGAAACCATAAATTATGTTTCCAAATATTCTTTTCAATTTGATCCAAATTGTGTCATGCATCTACGTTCTGCTTTAACTCTCCTCATTTCACACAAAAGGGCACAGTTTCATTACATGATATAAGGAGTTTAGAAGAGAAAAATTAACAATCCTAGGGGAGGAATGTCCCGATTGAAAAACATGATGGTTTTGAGGGACCCAATTGAGAATTACTAGATAGTTGGGGGACTGATATAAGACCGGCTAAAAAAACCAGAAGGTAGTTAAGGAGGCGAATCCTAATACGATACTGATTCAATCCTTAGCCAACGTATGTATATATATGATTGACCACACATGGATTGTTGACATAAAAAATTTAGCATTTTCTTATTATCCGTAAGCACTCCTCTTCACTTTCTTTGTTGTTCTACCAGCTCGCGTAGGTTTTCCTCATAATCATAGCCATGGGGTTTAGTTATTTCTCGTACGATCAAGAATATGCTGATAGAATGTTGCGAGGGAAACAAATCATACCATCTATTACTCGCTTTCATGTGTTCAACTACGATGATTTTTACGACGTCTACACTACTGATCATGGCAATGAAGAAGCATGCGAGACAGTATTGAACAATAATGTGTTCAATTACCATGATTCTTTTTATGATGTCTACGAACCATTCGAGATAGATTGGACTTATTTCGATGAGTTGGTGGCTGAATTATGTGAGGAGCTTGAGTTAACAATACTGGAGAAACCTCTAATGAAGGATGATGGTGCTGTTGTCCACCATGATGATGGAGTTGACGACGTTGAGGGTGAGATTATTCTTTGGAAGCCTGCCGCCTTGAAGTAGAATGGTTCGTACATTTTCATGGATCGCTCGCAAGTCTAAAGGGATCTCTCCTAGGAACTTTTTTAGGCGATCTTCATTTATTTTTTTTAATTTTTGTTAGAGAAGGATTTAATCACGTGTTCAAAAGTATTTGCTCTAGTACATTTTTAATTGTTGTGTTTTGATATTGAGACAAGATTAGGGTTTCAGTGGTGGTTTGAGTAACCTATATATTATTTGATGATAAATACCAGTACAATATCACGATCGAGAGAAGACAATGGACTCGACTTGTTCTTCTTGCCTATGATTTTTTTTTTGGGATCTATTTATTTCTTATAGATCTTGCGTTTCCGATTTAGATTTACCGTGATTTTCTTAGATTAAATTGAAAGAAAAAAACAATTAATTAATTAAATTGAGTCATACAAATTATATACATATCATTCAGTTAGTTCACCAATCTCCTAATTAATTCTGTCCTTAACAATATTGCATTCCCCACCAAAGACTGAATTAAATCAAGCGGAGAGTTGAAGCGATCAGAGATCTCTAATTTAATATTTATATGAAAGACTGAATATTCAGAATAATAAATGCTCTCATAAGCAACACGTAATTAAACAAAGAATAATAAACTGAAGAGAGGCCAGGCCGAGTGCCAAACCATGTGAGAATTTAGACTAGATAGTGTTGGGGAATCCGACCGGTGATGTACTGATATTTGCTCATAGGAGGCCAAGCACACTGACACAATATTTAACGTGGTTCGGCAAATCCGCCTACATCCACGGGAGAAGCCATTATATTATGTAGGGAGAGAACAAGATTTACAACAATAGAGGAGGAGGAATCATCCCCTCTTGTAGCAACTCTCAACCTCACTCTATTTATCTCTTTGCAGTGCTGCAATGGCAGCTACTGCTTGCTGCCCTTGGCAGCACACTCTCTCCTACATCTCTCACATCTTTGGCTCTACTACTTCACTCATTTTGCTCTCTTACATATGCCTCTATTTATAGGCATTCATGGAAGCTATTCTTGGTTTGTTGTCAACAATGGTGGCTACCAACTCTAACTCATTCAACAATGGTGGCTATCAATAGTCAATGGTTGGTGCCATCAATTTGTTGCACATGAAATGACAACCAACCTAACAATCACCCCCTTTGCCATTCATGTGGGGCAACTGTCTTCTTTCTTCAACACAAGCTTGCATCTTGCAGCTCTTCCAAGTTTTCCATTCTGAGAGCGTTTGTGGCCAAGTTTACAGGTACTTGCCAAACCTTTCAATCATCAGAGTAACCTAAGCACACCTTTTCTCACACAAAAGGATCACTATAACCAGATGGTCTGCCACATCACATCTGAATAGTGTTAACGTTTGTCTCTGGAACAACATTCCCCTTCGAGCGTATCAATCATGCTCGGTCCGGAATGATTCATTAAGCCTCACATTAAGGCTTATAACACCCCTTCAAACGGATATTTCAAGTGCGACAGTCATTATTTGAGTATCTCAATATGATCACAAGCTCACCACTATTCCAAGAGTTTACTCATCCAGGAGTTGCGTTTGCCCTCTGTTCCACCCTAGGAACCACGCCTTCCTTCTCCATGAGTCTCCCACTCTTAGTCTCAAGAGTCCAGATAGCTTTCCACCTTTAACCATAGGGGCAACCCATAAAAGGTTGATCCATATCTGTCTTCATACTCTGAGTATTACAATGCCATTACCGAGCTCACCACCTTGACAAGAGTCAACTTGTTCCTGGAACCTGCACATGCCCATCTGCTCTTTCATAGCAGCCGCGTCTTAATGCTCCACAAGTCATCCACTTATTGTCTAAGACAAATGTCTTTTAGCTCATTGATCTTTATCATGGGGGTAATATCCATGAAAGTCAATCCTGCATTTGTCTCTATACTCATCATAGCCATTTCATTGGCTATCCATCTGTCCACTCATACCTAGCCATCACATTGGCTCTGGGGCGTTCTGAAATGGGCTCCTTCCATAGCCCTCACACCTTCTCTTGAGGTGTCTCCGCTCGTCGTCATGCAGCGGTCTAATCATGGGCTCATCTAATAGCCTCCACACCTTACTCCTGAGGTGTTTCCGCTCGTCATCATACGACGGTCTAATCATGGGCTCATCTCATAGCCTCCACACCTTACTCCCGAGGTGTCTCCGCTCGTCAGCATACGACGGTCTAATCATGGGCTCATCTCATAGCCCTCACACCTTCTCCTGAGGTGTCTCTGCTCGTTGTCATGCGGCGGTCTAATTATAGGCTTTTCTCATAGCCCTCACACCTTCTCTTTAAGGTGTCTTCGCCTTTCATAGGCGGTCGCATCCTTCTTTAGTTGAGATGCTTCAAAGTGGCTCCATAAATTCTCTACCACCATGTGGACTATGGGAGAGATCACTGTCACTAATTACATAGAAACAGAAAGTTGCGGTATACTCCTCGCAATCCTCCATCTTGATTTCTATGTTTGGAGCTTCTACACCTTTCTACTTAACAGCTCCACCCACACCAACTCCCTTTGGTGTCTTCGCCTTTCATCATAGGCGGTCGCCTTTTATCACAGGCGTTTACACCCCCTCAATTAGGTGCTTCTACAACAGCTGATCCTTCCATCCTTGCATGCATTGAAAAGGTCCTCGCTTGTTGCCTTTATCAAGAGTACAAGAGACTTCTTGTTATACAACTTTTTCATACAGTCTCTGCTCTGAGCTTCATCTGGGAACTTTTCTTTTCCTTGCACCTGTTGTCTCATTACAGTACCTCGTTGGATCCTCCGGGTACTCCTACACAATCTCTGTGTGTACTTGTGCTTTTTCTGTTCTCCAGATTTCTCCCTATTCCTTGCTTATGTTTGACAGCAGCTCATCCTGTCACAACATCTATCCAAGTCAAAATAGGGTGCCAATCTTCATCTGTATTTCTCTACCATTATCAGGGTCTTCACCAATTTCCCCTCAAGAAATTACAATCACCGAATCTAACTTCCTTGGAGAAATCACCACTCCATCAGATCCTTGATCATATGGAACCCAACTGTTCCTTTGTGCCGTCATCCTGCTAGTCTTCAACAGTTTCATAACAAACTGTCACATATACGAAAATAGTACCGTATGGATAATCCTTCCACTAAGCAAGTTCCCAGGAAAGATTGGAGGGGTCACAACGGTCCCGTTTAAAACCTAATCTCCTAGACAGAACTTCTTAGGTTATATCTATCCATCGTACTGTCTTTCCGTATATACAACCATTTGTTAGCCTTGTCGCGGCATTTCTTTGCAAGTAATCTGGGGTATCCTTATTTTATACCTGATTTCTCAACATCTGGTGAGACTACCAGTACTCAGATTCGTCAAGATTGGTCTTCATCAAATTTCACTCTCCACCTCGAAATTGTCCACGATCGGGTGTCTAGAGTGTCCCCAATTTTACCTTCCCTCAAGGCAATTAAAAATTCCTCATATAACAGTTCAACACATGTAATTGGGCAAACATGTGTGATTTCTTTTCTTCATCTCCATCGACCACCATAATGACCATCAGATGCTTCCTGATCGGGCAATCTCTCTTTAATAATTCACCACTATTATTTCTGATCTCAATCTCAATGATCGGACCGTACCATTGCATCCGGAACAATCAAATTAGCTAGAAACAAGTCTGAAATCATCCAAATCGCACTTCAGACGGTTGAGATCTCATCAAAACAATTTTCGCCTGATGAGTGGTCCAGATTCAATCTCAGATCCGATTGCACGTAGACTCCGCCACACAGAATCCTGTCCCTCGGCTCGGCTCAGCTCACTCGGCTCGGTGATGGTGATGGTGACATGGCCGCGGGACCCACAACGATGACGTGGCCCTAACTGGTGCTGACGTGGCATGGTTGACGTGGCGATGACGTGTTTAATGACATGGCGGTTTGACTTGTCAGAGTGCTGATGTGTCAGGTGACGTGTCTTATGACTGTGTAGAACTGCTGACGTGGCTGATGACGTGGGCAACCACCCCTGCTGGCGCGTGCGACGGTTTCCGACATCCGATTTCGACGCGGTTTTCACTAGTGGCTTCGTCTCTTCCTCCTCTACATAATTGTATGGTCAAAACATAATTTTGACAACTTTCATTTTTGAGCAAAATCAAACATCACGTTAAAACCATGTGCTCTGATACCAATTGTTGTTAATCCGACCGGTGATGTACTGATATTTGCTCATAGGAGGCCAAACACACTGACACAATATTTAACATGGTTCGGCAAATCCGCCTACATCCACGGGAGAAGACATTATATTATGTAGGGAGAGAACAAGATTTACAACAATAGAGGAGGAGGAATCATCCCCTCTTGTAGCAACTCTCAACCTCACTCTATTTATCTCTTTGAAGTGCTGCAATGGCAGCTACTGCTTGCTGCCCTTGGCAACATACTCTCTCCTACATCTCTCACATCTTTGGCTCTACTACTTCACTCATTTTGCTCTCTTATATATGCCTCTATTTATAGGCATTCATGGAAGCTATTCTTGGTTTGTTGTCAACAATGGTGGCTACCAACTCTAACTCATTCAACAATGATGGCTATCAATAATCAATGGTTGGTGCTATCTATTTGTTGCACTTGAAATGACAACCAACATAACAGATAGAGGTGTCAGAATTAAACAATCAAGAAAATGAAACTCGTAAAAGGTCGCCAAAAGGTCGAAGTGGGACCGCACTGCCACAGAAGCTGAGTTTTTACCACCAGTGGTAATACTAGCCGTCCCACCGGTACCAGCAGCTCTGCGGCCTCCCAAGAAACCACCGCCCCGTAAACCTCTACTGACTTTAGCAACAGCTGATGACGATACCATCAAACCAATGATTACACTAGAAGAAGTATGTATCTTGCTCACTTTGCTCGCTGGAACCACCTTCATATATCTCAAGCTGTTTTATACAACATCGCAACAACAACCACCCCCCATTCGATTTCTTGTTTATGGTGATGACACAGACACTTGATCATTACAATATTTTCCTTTTCTTTTCTTGAACCATCGATAAACTTTTTCAGGGCTACGTGTAAGAGAATGGAGACACAGGAAGGATTTACAGATTAAGGAGACTTGTGATGTGATGGGATTAATTACTTCGAGGAAAAGAGGAGACCGTGTTGATAATATATTTGCTTAATTTGCTATTTTTTTATGACATTTGTGTTGGATGTTCCTTGGACATGGATGGATGGTTGAGGAAGGGACCTCCATTTTCTTTTTCAAAGGAAATTTCTTTGTTTATTATTACAAATAGTATAAAGGGACTTGCAAAAAGATTGGATGTCGCTAGAAGGACAATTTCTTGGTGGTCGGTTTTATTACAAATTAACTAAATATTTTTCAATTGTCTAAACGCGCTGCATCATGACAAATTACAGAGATCTTGGAGTTCTTTCTTGATTACTACTGGAAATGAAGCCCATCTTTCATCTAGTATAAAGGAAAATATAGAGGCTTCATGGTTCGGTAATTCATAATTACATGAGTGATTCAAAATCTTTGCCTTGCTTATAACCAAATCTTCTTTTTGAATAATCTTAACAATGCATCCCTTTCCAGTATGAATATAATAAATTGATAAGGAAACCTTAAATTGTTTCTCCAACTATGACTTAACTCTCAATGGAGTACCCAAACCATTGTTTTTTCCAATTCGATCCATATTGTGTCATCCATCTCTTAATTTATAAATTCTACTTAAACCCTTCTCATATAGTCAAATTTCACAAAAAAAAGACATCATTTTATTTCATGATATATGAAATTTAAAAAATAAAAATTAAAAATCCTAACCCCATCAATATCTATCCCTTTCATTCTCCAAATAAAAAGTCATTGTGCTGATAAAAAGAGAAAAACAGAATTTAACTTATATAATGCTGATAATAACAACAACATGTCAATAATTAAGTGACATAGGTATATCTTGCCAAAAAAAAAAACATAATCTCCTATGCGAGGAGACAATTACTCTAACTCAAACCCAAAAAACTTTCATTCTCCAAATAAACAACCCTAACCCCATCAATTTGTCCCTTTTTTACTTTTCCAAAACTCATCCCATCTTCTCTTAAATTATTCTCTATGAATATATAATTCCAAATCATCCTTTTCTAGTAACTCAATTTTTATTTTCTTTAACTTCTTCTGTGCTATACTCCTAGGAATCCACTTGCAAAGAATAAATTTCATTTTGCAAGGAATATGATACAACAAATTAAAACAGGTATAATTAGAAGTTCATATTTAAGAGATTTTATTTGTGATTTTGAGAGGATATATTTTATTGTATTAATTAATTTTATTGATAAGAAGAATAATTTTATTTGATTTTTGGCAAATTATTTATTAAATATGGCTATCATCACATGCTAATTTTTTTTAATTATTAATGTAATGTATTTTATTTTAAATTTATTAACTAGATGAGGTATAAGAAATAAATATATATAGATATGGGAGTTGAGCTTTATGTTGAACAGAGCATGAAGAATATTTAAAAAATAAAAGAAATTGGGAAATTCAATTATACAGTTACATGCAGTAAAGATAAATATAGGCTTACAAACATTGTTTATGTATAAAGAACAATAGTGGTATAGCGAGCTTTATTATAGTAGTTTAAGATTTTGGTTTGAAATCATTGTGAACCTATTATGTTGTAAATAGAGATTGATGATTAAATATTTGTATTTTTTCGAACAAAAAGGTTCAAATGATCAATAATTCAAAGAAACTTATACATTTATGATTATTTATTTTGGTAGCTCTTTGAGTGATTTCTGTCCTTTTTAGTATTAAATTTCAAAATTTGAGTTTGGTACTTCCAATAGAGTTAATATATTTTAGTTGTTTTTTATGAAATTTTCAATTTATTTTTTAGTATATAAAGTAACCCGTTATATGACACCTAAAATGTCCAAATGTTTATTTATCTGCTTCAGTGTAGGTTTAAAAACTTCATTTAAAAGAAAGAAAAAGATTATATAACATATTTTTAACACAATTATTCTTACTCATTTTTTTTTAATTTCATATTTTTGAATTCATTATCACATCATATTACTTATTTGCATTTGAAGTTATCAAGTTTTTGGATTATGGATATTACTCCTCCAGGTTTGTCAATGTAGCTTAAAACTTTTTATTAATTTTAGAATTACAAAAGATCTAATACATTTAATGATAATATTAATAATCCTTTTCTATTTTTACTTCTACTTAAAGTCAATTACATTTTCTTATTGATTTTTATTTTTATTTTTATTTTTTTCAATTACATTCATTTATGTTATATTTTATATGTAACAACATTATTATTAAATTTAGTCCTTTCAATTATAAAATATTTAGATGTATTATTGTTAATGACATGATATTTTATTGTAGCAGAGAATGCATTTTTGAGTGTGCTTCGTCAATTTATGGATGTTTCAATTCATTTTTTTTTTCATTCATACCATTGTTGTTCATCCTATTAGGTTTGGATTAAGTATTTTTTGCTCTAATTAGATTACTAAAAACTTAGTTGGGCAAACACTTTCGAAATTATAATTAAAATAAAATGAGTAAAGAAATTTGGTCCCCTCCAGAGTTTTAAAGAAGATCAAAATCTATAAGAAATAATCGGCTAACTGAAACATATTGTAAATTAAGCACTCATTCTTGAGGTACAATGTCATTTACATCATGTCAAGCTAGCATGGCAAGCATTGTTTATATTTTATATAATAGACTTTAAATTTTTATATTTAATTTTCTAATTTTTTTATTTGTTGATAACAAGAAAAAAAAGGTGGAAAAGAACCTTTATTAGATGATGTGTTTTTAATGTTGTATTAGGGTATCAAGCGGCCTAAAACATTCATAGATAAAAAGTCTAAAAAAGTTGTCGTAAGTATTTTTTAATGTAATTTAATATTATTTAAAATTTAAATGAGTTTATTATTATATTTAATTTTATTATTAGAGACTTATAAAAAAGAGATAATTTCAAGATATAAAGCTGATCAAGAAAATCATCTTTCATTTGATGGAGTAGTTTGATGTGTGGCTATATAAGAGTTATAAAAGGTAGAATATCTGGTGTATTAAGTATGCTGAAATCCATTGTTAGTACGAGTGCTTTGTCACAATCTTGTATGATGGAGTCAACACCTCTTAGCTTATCAATTCAATCATTGAAAGAGAAAATAAAGAAAAGAGATGGTCATATTTTATCATTACAATAGAAGATGAACTTAATCAAAAAATTTCTTTGTAATATAGAATACCAAGTTTAGGCATCAAATATTGACCAAGGTATGTCGGCACCTATAGCTTCATCTATGTCGTTACATGTGACTCTATAGATGAAGATGCTTATGTATTCTCTACATAATCTAATATATCTATCTAGGCCTTGACCGTCATATATTGATCCTATCTTATGATGGTCAGCAGTGTTTTGGTTTGTTTCCACCATTACCTCAATCACCACCTTTATGATAGAACATATTTATTAAATTATGACATATCTATTTTGATATAAGTTTAATAAGATTTAGAAATTTATTATAAAATTTGTTTTTATTTGAGTTATTATTTTTTATAAAATAAATTCTAGTATTAATTGATGTTCTTTACATATTTATCTATAATTTTTGAAATATCCATAAATAATTAAAAAAATCAATAGATAAGAAAAATAATTTAAAAAATTCAAACAAATTAACAACAAAGTTTCCATTGCTCATCTGCAACAGATCAACAACGCAATATCCATTGTTGATCAATAATGGTGATTAACAATAAAATATTCATTGCTGATATATATGATCAGCAACCGAATTTCAACAACATATAATTTGTTACTAAACAATCAACAATTGATAATCCATTGCTAAAAAATTAGAATATATTATTTTTGTATGAAATTATCTGTTGCTAATTTCATTGCTGAGTTTTATCATCAACAAATTTTAATGTTATCCATAACAAACTAATTAGTTGCTAACGGGTTTTTTTTTAGTAGTATAATGTCGTGTTGAATGGGTGAGTCAAAAAGTTTATTTCCTGGTCGCTAGAAATAATACTTTGATGAATGGATATGTTAACAGAATTAACTTCCAAGTTAATAAGATAATTATTCAGTGTAATAGATAAATTGTAAAATTAAATCGATTTATATTGTAGTTAACTATGTGGGTTTGTTGGAAACACTTTTGTTATTTTGTTTTTGTAAATTTTATCTTTTTACCAGAAAAAGAATTTATGAAATTATTAAATTACTAAGGATAAGATAATTCATTCAATGATTCAATGATTACTTCAATGTACATGAATATTTATTTCTTAATTAATTTTAATTTTTTTTTTGAAAATGTGCAAATTTTAGTCATGTTTAATGTGATCATATTTGTTGCACGTGTATGGGGTCGCGTCGATTGTCCACCCTACAAGAAAAGATGGATGCAGTGTATTTCTAGTAAAATATGAAGAGACAAGAAATTCTTGTGTCTCTTATCAATGAAAAATTTGAATAGGAGTCGCTATCTAAATTGACTGCTTATATTTTTTATTTTTAATCTTTTTATTTTTAAACCTTCTCAACCAATGTTTTATTATTTTTTGGGCGCACTAAAATTCTTTTTTCATTGCTTATATTTTTTGATAATATTTTTTTTTTATTTTTCATGTGGGGGCTCAAAAATATGTTATGACAATGTTTTTAGATATTTCGCACCCTCAAACCAAGTATGTAGATGCATGGATAAAGTTTTTTTACTAGATGATTGATATGATTGAAAGAACGAATATTTTGTTGTAATACCCTTTATGTTTAAGAATTATAATGTTTAATTTATTAATTTACGTATGATGTAATTTATGATGTTGTTATTATTATGTTGAATTAGTTTACATATTTTGAGCAAAATTATTTTTTTTTTTTAAAAACAATGCATAGATTTGAATGAAAAAATCTATATAATTGAGTAACTACGAATATATATGATATAATTTGAGTTTATATAATTGAGGTTGTTATAGATGAGTAATTAAGGATTTGAATGAAAAAATCTACAACTGCGAACATATATAATATGAATTTAATAAATTGAAAAGGGAAATCATAGATTATGTTTCCAATTATTCTTTTTAATTTGAGCCGTATTGTGTCATGCATCTACGTTCTGCTTAAACTCTCCTGATTTCTCACAAAAAGGCACCGTTTCATTGCATGATACAAGGAGTTCAAAAGATAAGCATTAACAGTCCTAGACAACGACACTCATTGAAGGAATGCCCTACGATCTTGAGGCCCGATTGAAAAACTAGGTCGCTTTAGGGGATCCAGATGAGAATTAGTATACAGTTAGGGGACTGATACAAGACCGCCTAACAAACCAGAAGGTACTTAAGGAGACCAATCCTAATACGATACTGATTCAAACCTTAGCCAACGTATATATATAATCGGCCACACATGGATTGTTTACATAAGAATTTATCATATCCTTAAATTGTTGACGAGCAGGTTTTCTCTTTACTTTCTGCGTTATTCTACCGAGAGGTGCGTAGGTTTTCCCTGTAATCGATCTTAGCCATGGCGTTTAGCTATTTCTCGTACGATCAAGAATATGCTGATAGAATATTGCGAGGGAAACAAATCATATCATCTATTACTCCCTTTCATGTGTTCAACTACGATGATTTTTGCGACGTCTACACTACTGATCATGGCAATGCAGAAGCATGCAAGACAGTAGTGAACAACAATGTGTTCAATTACCATGATTGTTTTTATGATGTCTACGAGCCATTCAAGATAGATTGGAGTTTTTTCGATGAGTTGGTGGCTGAATTATGTGACGAGCTTGAGTTAACAACTCTGAAGAAACCTCTAATGAAGGATGATGTTGCCGTTGTCCACCATGATGATGGAGTTGACGAGGTTGAGGGTGAGATTATTCTTTGGAGGCCTGCCGCCGCCCTGAAGTAGTTTCTCCGTTCATGTGAGAATCGATCACTCGCAAGCGATCTTGATCGATTAATGTTGTTTTTTTATTTTTACTAGAGATCGTGATTTAATCATGCATGCGTTTTGATGTTGAGACGGCAAGAAAGATTAGGGTTTGATGATATATGTATTTTATATTATATTAATTACAGTTGTTGTTGTTGTTATTACAATTTATGTTGTTATTGTTATTACAATTCAGAGTAATTTTACTCTCATGCCTCAATACGTTTTATATTAAAATTTTATTTATTTGCGTGTTTTAAAAAATTAATTTTGTTTTAATTTTCATATTATTTTGTTATACTAATTAATATCTAAAAATAAATTTTAAAAAATAAAAAAATTATTTCAATACATTTATAAATAAAAAATACTTAAACAAAATAACAACTATCCATTAATAAACGGCTCTAAAAATTTATTCTCTTTAAGTTTTTGTTAATAATAAATTAATGCCCTGCGACAAAGAAATAAAGAACAAGCTAAAGAGAGGCCTTTTGCCAGACCATGTGAGGATTGAGACCAGAGAGAGGTGTCTTTCACAGATTGAATGAAACCATTAAGAATATGAAATTCATGAGAAGTAGCCATGAAGTGGAAGTGGGACCCCATGTCACTGAAGCTGAGGTTTCGCCACCAGTAGTGGCCCTAGCCCCACCAATAACTCCAACGGTACCAGCAGCTCTGCTGCCTCCCAAGGTACCATCACCTCCAAAACCTCTACCGCCTTTAGCAACTGCTGATGTTACCATCAAACCAATGATCACCACCAGGAGAAGAAGTATCTTGCTCCCTTTGCTTGCTGAAGCCACCTTCATGTACATATCTTAATATCTCTTCAACAACAACAACAACAATCACCCGCCTCGAATTCGATTGCTTGTTTAATGTTACTAACACAAGAAATTGATTAAAATATTTTCCTTTTCTTTTCTTGAACTGCCTATAAACTCTTGCAGGGACGAGAGTAAGATAAGGGAGACAGAGGGGGGATTTATTGATCAAGGAGACGCGTGATGTGATGATGTTACTTCCAGGAAATAAGAGACCGTGTTGATAACATAATTGCTCCTTTTGGATGACACTCGTCTTGGATGTTTCTTGGACAATTGTTGAGGAAGCGACTAGTAAATGTTTTATAGGAAATTCTATATTGTTATTGTTATTATTTTCTAAAAGATTCGAGCTAGCTAGGACGACAATTTCTTCTGACCTGAGTCCAATTAGACGTCTACTGCTGCGTCATGACAAATTGTCGAGATCTTCCATATTTATTTATTTTTAATCACTACTGGAAATGAAGCCCATCTTTCATCTGTTACAAGGGAAGATTTGGAGACTCGAAGGCTTGGTGATTCATCTGTCTCTCCTTGTCCACCTAACAAATGCTTGTGTTCTTCTGAAGGAGATTTGGGACTTCCAAAAGGGCCCAGCTGTGGGTCTTCTTGCATACCCTCTGCCATTAATAATTCCTCAACTGCGATATACTTGTGTTTTTCATCATGAGAAGACAAGAAATGAGTAGAGTATTCTTTCATCCTTGAGTCTTCAGATCCTTATATAACTCCATCGTTTGTGTTTGATAACTTATAATTTAGTTCCTTGATTCTTGAGAGCTTGGATTTATTCTGTGAGAACATTCGCTGTTTCTTTCTTAAGTTCCGATTTTTCCCTCTATCAATTCTAAGTTTTAGAGAAAAACCATGGAGGCAGGATCAACAATGAATGAAGAAGGGATGTATTTACAAAACACGAACTTTTGAGAAACAGATACCTATCATAAGCCTTGTAAATATATATATCTAACTAAGAAATCAGAAGAATATCCAAAGAGTTACGAGAGCATGCAAAATCATGGGGGCAGCATCCCTTGCAAGAGAGGCAGAGCCAGAATGTCCTCCGGCATGGGTACCACCCCTTACTATTGGCACAACACCACCAGCTCCAACAGGGATAGTTGTTCCCCTCCCTCCAGAGAGGACCCCACCGCTTTGTAATCCAGGGCTACCTCCTCTTGCTCGGGTGCCACCTCCTGCTGAGCTGCCACCTCTACTTCCACCACCAATGCTACCACCTCCGCCCCTTTTAGCTGCTGCTGATGTTATCAGTAGCGCAATGATTGTCACAATGGCAAGCATCTTGGTCTCTTTATTGAACTTCATCTTTGCCTTTTACACAGGACAAGAAAGGAAAAAGCTTACAAATTTTGTAGTGAAATCTTGAGAATTTATTTTTCTCCTGTGTGCTTGAGAATTCCGGAACCCTATATATAATCAAGACAGGGTATGAAGCTAACCTAATTCAGCCGTGTTCTCTCTTTACAGTAGTCATCCTTTTATGACCTTTGAATTGACACGTTTCTTTGTGTTTGAATGGCTTTAACAATGAATTCCGAGAAACCACAAGATTAATTAATCCGTTGTGGTGGACCAACGACAATGAGAGGGACTAGCCAGGGCCTTGGCTTCCAAATATAATCATTTTGTGGATAATGTTGTACGGTATCAACTTGCAGGTTGAATTGATCAAAAAATAAAATTTCTGGTTGAAGTTTTCTCTATTCTATTAAAAAAAAATACTGGAGTTAAAGGCGAAAATTTAAAAAAAAAAACCATTAGCATTATATTATTATCCATATAGGGTTTCAGGCGGGTTGATGTTTTTTTTTCTCTCTCTCTTTTCACAAGAAGTAGCAGAGAGAGTCTTTTCTTCCCTCTCCTGATTCATTCGCTACGATCTGGTCTCTTTTCTGTCTTTGTGTTATCAATCTATGCTGCAGTTTTCCCATTGTTTCACTAGCTCCTCTGTTTTGTTTACTGAAACCGTCAGTTTTTAACCTCTGTTTTCACCAGCTGTCAGTTTTTAACCTCTGTTTTCACCAGCTTCTTTAATGGTCACTATGGATCAGGTAATGGCAGGTGAGATACACAGTGTTCGTTTGTCACATTGTGTATGAAGAGATGGTTGCAGGGAAGGGAGGTTCTTCATCCATCAACCCTTTGTCACGAAAGAAAATAATTATTTGCTATGTGAGGAACTTGTTAGGTTCCTCAAGAAATTTGTAGTGATACTTGTTAGGTTCTTTGATGCCGATAAGGTTTGTCAAATCATGGATAACAGTGTAAAATATACAGGAAAACATCAAATTGATGATTCTTTGACAAAGTCAAGTGCAGGGACCCCATTGTTCACTCCATTAACTACATGAGATAAGAAAAGCCATCCATAATAGTGCCCCGACCCCATGCACGGAGGAAAATATCATTTTACTTTTGAAGTTAATAATTTTGGTCATGACAGCAAAGGAACTTGATGGACGGTCAGGATTGATTGCTTGAATTTAAGAAACGTAAATTTGTCGTCCAGAGAAAGAGATCCATGATTCTCCACCCTCCAGGCCAACCTTTTTGGTGGTTTACCTTCTGCACTGAACGTTAGCTAGGAAGATCCGCATCATTGCCTTTACAGTAACAAAAAAAAAATGGAAGCTCTCCTCTACCAATTCACCTTGCTCTCCAACCAAGCTTGCCAAGACAAAAACTACGATCCCTCCTCCATTGATGACCTAATGAAACTCTTTGAGATAGAGGCGTACAAGTCATGGGTAGCAATGGAACTCGAACAAGAAATGGAAGTCAAAGAAGCTGAAGTAGCTGTGCAACAAGCTGAGGAGTATCTTGATTCAGACATGGAAAGTGCCATGGATGAATTTAGGAGGTTTGAAGTGGAAATGGAACGCATGGCGATGAGTGAACTGGAAAGTTTAGAAAGAACTGCTGAGAGTGCTAGGAAAATGGGAAACCTTTTGGAGAAAGCTGCTACTTTTGCTTCTAAGAAGTATATGGAGGCTGCACTTAATTCTGCCACTGCTTCCATGAAAACAGCTTGGAAGGGACTTTCCTCTAAAAAGGTTCATCCTTCATAAGAGACCTCAATTTTTTTTCTTCCCATCCTTGAATATGTCCTCCTTTACCTTGTTCTAAAGAGCACATGTATGGAGCTGTTTTTTCTGGACTTGGGACCATGAATTTCCAGCCACATGATGAAGCTATCTATAATAAGTTCCTAGCATGTGAAAGTATATTTCCATATTTACCTGAGATAAAGTGTTAATGGATAAAATGAAAGCAACATGAGTAGCTTTGGAGTTAATGAAGCCTTGCCATTATGTCTTTTTTGGATGAAGTCTTTTGCATTGAAATCATAGTATAAACAAAATTTCCCTTCCTTTTGGAGGGCGTAAATTCAAAAATTTCAGACGAATTTCAGAATTCGGCAGCCTATTCCTCAATCAATCTGTGATTCTACATCCAACTCCACCTTCAGTTCATCATATTAACTCACAGCAGCATATCTTTAAGATTACCACTGGGAAACTGGTGTAAGATGCAAAGATTGTAATTAAGAACTTCAAGGGTTCTATGAATAAGCATTTATAAGTGTTTCTGCTACATAGCTTTGCATGCCAGAAACAGCACGGTGATAGCATTATTATTTTTCTCAAATGCTGAGAAAGTGGCATCAAAGGTGAGAAAACGCCAGTAAAAACGTTCAGTAACTCTGAGATTTAATAGAGTCAAAATAGGAATCGACTACCAGCACTGTTGACATGCTGGTACGAACGACAGGCAGTCGAGTGATGAGGTTATGGTCCCAGCAAGTGAAGCAAGTCAGACACCTGGCTTGTGTAATAATCTGGCTGGACACTGTTTGATGGATCTTGAAGAGTGGTTTGAGTTGTTACGCCTGCAAGTTGCAGCAATAGCATGATTTGAGTTAACATTCTATTTCGGAAAAGAGGAACTGCAGAAACAAGAGAAATCAGTCTACCTGAAAGAACTAGGAGAGTTTTGCAGCCAGCATTTTGTCCAAATAATATATCAGTATCTAATCTATCACCCACCATACACATTTTGGAGGTATTGATGTGAAACCTAAAAAACAGAAGACGCACCATGCATATCATTTACAAAATATTTCTGGAAATAGGAAGAGTATAAATTGTTACTAAGTCTGTAATGATGTCATAGCATGAAATGGGTATCCATCGTTATGTTGCTGACATATAGTATTTCCTGTACATCAAGGAGTTAGTTTGGACCTATGATTCTACATGGGGTTGTAACCCTAGTGAGTTGTGTCTCCCATCTTTTGAGGCATCCAGACCCCCAAATAGGTGATGCATCTGTGTGAGTGCCAACTACAGAAGCTAAAGGGTGAAGAAGAATAATGTGCAAAAGTATCCCATAAACTTACTCTTGTACTAAGAAGTCCATCATAAATGTTGATGGTTTTCCAACTACAATAGGCTCTCTCTCTGTTGAACTGCACATGGCAGCAACCATAGAGCCCGCACCTGAAACCCAGAACCAAAATTAAAGAGGCGAAACTGCAAGGCACATGATCTTACAATATAAGCTATAATTGCTTACCAGGCCACTCCTGTAATTCAGTCATATGTCCCACTGCATCACGATTCGTAGCAATAAAAAGGCAACCAGGATTCTCACGTATGCATAAGGTTCCATACCTGCCAATTCAATATTTATCTTGAAACAATAAGGATGTAGTTTAATAAAACTCTTTACTTATTGGTATTTTGCTATCTATCAACTAAGAGATTTCTTGTAGAATCAATTCCAGAATAACATAAATGTGACAGATTTTGTATTGAATTGTCATTTCATTTTTTAACAAAGGAAATACCTAAGACCTACACCGACCTTGGCAGCTTAGCTAATGATCAATTTGCAGGAAATATTTCTATCCTTGAATATGAGAGAAGTTGACAAGTGAATTCATGCTCTGTTGTTGCCTTCAGACATCAATTTCAAATTGTTGTAAGGGCATCTTGTTCTAATTAAATTTGTAAAGAACATGACAGAAAATCACAAGGTAGTTAATTTAACATGGTAGATGAGGGGTTGTAGTATTTAGAATCTCGTACTGAAGCTTGTAATAGTTGATGTGTGGGTCTATTCCAACCACAACCGCTCCAACCTGAGACAGGAGTTGCACCATTACAAAACTCAAACAGGCAAAACGAACAAAATAAAGAAATTGCAGGCAAGATGTTACTTTACACTCTTATCATGTTCAAAGAGGGAATTTGGTTTCAGCTCTACTCTTTTTTCACCATCTTCCTGAAATAAATTGGTGGCAGAATATTGTTTAAAACAAGAGCAAATGGTAAATTGTGGTTCTGGTTAAAGAAAAAACACAGTTAAAAGGGTCACTTCCTTCAAGACTAAATGTAAGCTATAAGGAAGTAACAGCAAGGACAAGATGGCTAACACTTCAATGTTAGATAAGAGGATGAACATCTGCAACGGCAAGGGATAGAACAATGTTGAAGATAAAAGTGTGGTAAGTGAACCATCTATGAGGAAAAAAAGGTAAGCCTCCTTCCAACAAGGAAAAGGTACCTTCAAAATTTTTATAGATGGAGGAAAAATTATGTCATTATTTTCAAGGGACCTAATAGTTCCTCATTGTCTATTGGCGAGGAAGGTTGGGTTATGTGAACTCTTTTGTTATGCTACTATTCTCCAGCATAAAATAATTAGCTAGCCACACAAGAATATTTCACCCTGCTGATAAGAAAACTCAGAGAGAAAGTGAGGAAGGGAAGGAGAAAGATGGTTACAAATTATGCAAAGCATAGTCTAATAGAAATGATAAAAGGCTGGGAGCATGTATGCAGCCCACGGTTAATAGACAATAGAGAGAAGCAACTTCAATGAAGAAACAGTGTTTAAAAGACCATTGAGTTGTGTGTAAGATGAACTTTTTGTTCAATTTCAAACATTAGTGTTATGCTAGATGACAGCCCAAGAAAGGAAAGACGTATTGAAATCAATTGCGAATTTTTGGAGGACTTACGGGGCCACCAAGACCAGTATATCCAGCGAGCTGTAGCTCTTCCAATATACCTTCCCCGCCTATCACATAAACCTGTAAAAAGAACAGATGAGTAACTGCATGCACAAAGCTAACTGTGCTAATTAAACACAAGAAATCGTCTGTACAGAAATTTGTTATCATCCAATCAAACACAGTTTCGAAGAAAGATGCAAACCCATTGACTGCGTCGTGTAAAAATTGTGATAGCACCAACACCGAAACATTACCAGTATTAACACAATTTAAAGTCAATCCCATGAGCCAGCGAAGAATTTGTTCAGGCATTAATCAAGAACTGAAAAGGGTGTCTAAAGGTAGCATCAAACCTTCTTTTCCTGAGGAAAGTTATTGACTTTTAAGTACATCGCCGCCGCGAAAGAGGAGGATAATATCTCATCCTACAATCATTACAAAATTCAAAATACACGGCAAGAAAGAGATTTAAACACAACTGTTATCAACAAAATGCCATAGAAACAGACCTCAGCAACAGAGATTCCAAGTGAATGGAACTTCTTGGCATATTGGATTCTTGATTTTAATGAATTGTTGGTCACAAAAACAAGTCTCTTTCCCTTAGAACGAAGCCAGTCCAATGTTTGAGAGACCCCATCAATGAGTTTATCTCCTTTCCAAATGACACCTACAAACATTATGAATCTCACAGACTCAAAATCAAGACAAAATCTGCTATCATAATCACCATTTCTTGCAAATAAATGAAAATAAAACATTTTTTTAAAATGAAGAGAAAGAAGGACTTCATTTACCATCACAGTCAAAGAGAAAGGCTTCAACAGAGTCGAAGAGGGACCTGATGTTCTGAGTTGAGAGAAGCTGAGCAGCTCCTTTTGCAGTGTTCATTCTATGAAGCTCGCAGCAGGAGCAGCAGCAGAGAGAAGCGCGAGAATAAATGTTGCAGCTTTGGAATGTGATGCTTGGAAGCCACTTTCGTGTTACACTTGTTTTTGGTGACAATTGGCAGCAAGTGGTTGGATGATGGAAGTGAAGCATCCGAGTGGGTCAAACCACAAGCCTTGTAGACATCTTGTTGGCCCCAAATGTAAAGCCGAATCCACATGGAGCTAGCCCAGATGACAATCCAACATACTCTAGGTCTACCATTAGGATGGCAGTAGAATAATAGTTATAATATGGTTCTGAATGATAAAAATGATTTTTCCCAACACATAAAGTATTTTTAAACTAATTGACGTGTCAATAAAAATTAAGTCTTATTTTCAAACTATTTTAAAAATATACCTCCTACTATATGCAACAAAATATAATGTTTTGAACTATCTAGGTGGTAGTAAAGTGGTAAGGACTTGAAATCAAGGGGTTTGTTTCCTCTGTAGTCTCAGGTTCGAGTCCTTGGTTGCTCATATGATGGTCACTGGAGGCTTACATGGTTGTTAATTTCAGGGCCCGTGGGATTAGTCGTGGTGCGCGAAAGCTGGCCCGGACATCGACATTAATCTAAAAAAAATATAATGTTTTGATAATCTAATATATATATATATATATATATATATATAAACAAATACCAAGAATAATAATGTCTATCAACAGCGGCAGCTGCCACTTCAATTGTCAGATAGCATGAAATGTCAAACTCCAATCTGACGGCTCATTCTTACCAAGGGAGATACGGATAAGCAACTTGCTTTCTCACTTGCTATATTGCTAATGGCATCACATTCGGTTCAATGGATTTCAGTGCCCGACACTTCATGCCATTTGAGATTTCACCACAGTAAATTGGAATAAATATTGCGTGGTTTTTACGATCATTTGGAGCTAGGATTTTGATGGGAATACAAATGTGTTGCATGCGTACGCATTATATGATAGGTATCATCATATTAATTATCTAAAACTAATTTTTTTAATTTAAATATAGCTGAACTATAGATATAGTAACAATTAATTGTCGAATAATCCTTAAGAATCTCAAGTGGTGTAGCTAGATTGAAACACGGACCAATTAAGAAACCTGAGATGGAATTCAAACAGTTGTTCTCTCATTTCTCATCCTATTTTTTTTGTAAAAAAAAAAAACCACTGATCATCATGGAAGCCAACAAGAACAAGAATGTAGTAAACTACACCATTTTTCTTCCTCTATGTAAGGAAGGAGGGGACATTTACTCAAAGATTATAATCTTCACCACAATCTGTGGCTTGTCAGTCTCTCCTCTAACATCTGTGACAGAGAGTAATTAGCCATGGCAGATCTTAAGTCAACCTTCTTGAATGTCTACTCTGTCCTCAAGAGAGAGCTTCTTCAGGATCCTGCTTTTGAATGGAGTCCTGATTCTCGTGAACGGGTCGAGAGGGCATTGATTCCTTTTTTATCTCTTGTTGAAAGCTTCAATCTTTGTGTTTGTCCGTTCTGGGGTGCAATTGTTTTTGCTTGATTTGATTGGAAATTAGAATTCAATTGTGAATCTTGAGCCTGAAAATGCTGTTTTGATGGCTTGTTGGTCTGTTTGGTGTGTGTGAAGCGGAACCCAGAATGATTTTGATGCACTAAATTAATGGATAGAGGTTGTAAGTTGAGCAGAAATATGAGAATCTCTTTGGTTAGTGGTGACGTTTTGAGAGAAAGTTATTGATTTTGTGGAGAATCTGTGAAATAAATGTGCCCCAAAGCCAAACTTTGCCTTGCATGTTCATGATCTTGAATTCTTTCCACCACTGCAAGGTTCCTTTTTTCTGCATCTATAATGCCCCAAGTACTGCACTGGGAAAATCTTGGACATGATTAGCAGACCTAATGATCCTCAAAGCAGCCCAAAAGCACTTTTGGATGATGGTTTTATACTGTTATAGATTGTATCGAGGCCAACTTAGCTTTGCTTGTTTGTGAACTTGGGGTGGAGATTTTGTCTGGGGAGTTTGCTGCAGAAGTACTTGTACTTTTGACCTTACAATCTATGCAGGTTAACCTTCTCTTTTTCCTAATTTTTATATTCATTTTTCTGCTGCAGATGGTGGACTATATTGTGCCTGGAGGTAGGAGTTGAATTGGAAAATCATCCCTCACAAACAAGTTTATTTTAAACGTTTGTGATTATTTACCAGCCTGGAGGAAGCAATCGAATCGTTAGATCAACAATTACAATATGTTTTCCAGGGAAGCTGAACCGAGGACTCTCTGTGATTTCTGCAAACGAATTCTTTTATTGCGGTTTTCCCTGACCATCTCCACCCCCTAAATGGCAAGCCAATTTATATAGGTCAATTCATATTTTCCACATTGGAGATGTATCAATCAGATTTATTATCTGGCGTTCGACCATTGAATTTACTCATGCTGCGTGTGCATTGCTCATGGCGGGTGAGAATCTAGACAACCATGTTGATGTACAGAACATTCTTGTTGAGATGGGAACCTACTTCCAACTGCAAGTAAATTTCGTTCTTTCTTTTTTTTTCTTTTAATAGTGGCTGCAACGTATCTTTCTTTTCTCAGATAGAGTCTTCATGCACGTCATCTCCTTTTTATGTTTCTCGTGCAGGATGATTGCTTGGATTGCTTTGGTGATCAAGAGATAATTGGTAAGGTGAGCTCATATTATGGATAAGAGATGTTGTAATGAACAAAATCCATGGAGGAAATGAAGAAAAGAAGAAGAATAAAGAACAGGTAATCTGTTTATCTAATTGACTGCAGCTCTTATCGATATCTAATAGGAACAGATATTGAAGATTTTAAGTGCTCTTGCTTGGTTGTGAAGGGTATGGAGATTTGCAATGAAGAGCAAAAGAAACTGTTACATGTAAGTGTATAGTATTGCTCTATTCACTTCGCTATTTTCTGATGAAAACTTTGGAAGTGAGGTAAGGTTTGTCTATTGACTGTGTTATGTCCTTCCAGGAAAACTATGGGAAACCTGACCCAGCAAATGAAGCACAAGTGAAGGCCCTGTATAATGATCTGAACCTTCAGGTTTGAACTTGATCTCAAGTAGAAAGTGCTTAAAATTCTCCAAACGATAGCATATACTACTGTACAAGTGTTTTGCTTTGCATGGATGTGTAAACATGTAGCTTTCCTTTAATGAGCTGTTCGGCAAACTTGTTCGGATATACAGTCATTGTGGTATTCTGTCCTTGAGTTTTCCTTTCTCTTATAGATAATAATCTCGTATTTTGACTATATAGGGTGTATTTGCGGACTACGAGCGCAAAACCTATGAGAAGCTGATAACTTCTATTGAAGATCATCCTAGCAAAGCAGTGTTGAAGTCCTTGGCTAAAATTTGCCAGAGGCAGAAATAGAGAACCATCAGCAGAAGACTGGATGATGCCGAACAATGCAAGGCTTTTTTCCCCCCTCAAAATTGTATTCATAGTTTCCTAAATGAGGATGATTGTTCTTCTTGCATCCCATCCCTCAAACCATCTTGGTATTGTTGGTGCTTACGTATGTTAGGTTGGTTGCCATTAATGTGCAACAACCATTTGGTATTGCACCAAACATGTGCATTTATACAAGATGTCAAAGGTTGGCAGCCACCATTGTTAAAGAAGAGTTGGAGTTGGCAGCCACCTTTGTTGAAGAAAAGCCTCCATGAATGCCTATAAATAGAGGCATGTGTTAGAGAGCAAAATGTGAGAAGAGAATTGTGAGAATGTGAAGAGAGTAGAGAGGAAGAGAGAGCTGCAATGGCAGCAAGGCTGCTGTCATTGCAGCAGCTGCAATGACAGCAAAGAGAGGGTTGGGAGTAGAGTAGAATGAAGTTATCATTCTCCTCCATGTATTTGTTTTTGTATTCTTTCTCTATCTCTAAATATATTGACTTCTCCCGTGGATGTAGGTGGTTTTGTCGAACCACGTTAAATATTGTGTCAGTGTGCTTGGCCCTCCTATGAGCAAATATCAGTACATCACCGGTTGGATTCCCCAACAATTGGTATCAGAGCACATGGTTTTAACGTGATGTTTGATTTTGCTCAAAAATAAAAGTTGTCAAAATTGTGTTTTGACCATACCATTGTGTAGA
Source organism: Populus ilicifolia (assembly GCA_015708895.1). Classification (NCBI taxonomy): domain Eukaryota; kingdom Viridiplantae; phylum Streptophyta; class Magnoliopsida; order Malpighiales; family Salicaceae; genus Populus; species Populus ilicifolia. The sequence goes on along the minus strand of SRLM01000236.1, from coordinate 85,455 downwards.
GGAGGAAGAGACGAAGCCACTGGTGAAAACCACGTCGAAATCGGACGTCGGAAACCGCCGCACGCGCCGGCGGGGGTGACTGCCCACGTCATCAGCCACGTCAGCAGTTCTGCACAGTCATCAGACACGTCACCTGACATATCAGCACTCTGACTAGTCAAACCGCCACGTCGTTAAGCACGTCAGCAGTTCTGCACCATCATCAGACACGTCACCTGACACATCAGCACTCTGACCAGTCAAACTGCCACGTCAGATTTGGCTGACATATATGTCCTATGTGGATGACACGTCATTACAGCCACGTCAGCTCCCTGGATTTTGATCCTGTGTGGCGAAGTCTACGTGCAACCGGTTCTGAGATTGAATCTGGGCCGTTAAACAGGCCAAAATTGTTTTGATCAAATCTTAGTCGTCTGAAGTGCGATTTGGACGATTTCAGACTTGTTTCCAGCTAATTTGATCGTTCCGGATGCAATGGTACGGTCCGATCGTTGAGATTGAGATCAGAAATGGCAGTTATGAATTATTAAAGAGAGATTGCTCGATCAGAAGGCATATGATGATCATCATGGTGGTCGATGGAGCTGAAGAAGAAGAAATCACACATGTTTGCCCAATTACATGCGGTGAACTATTACGTGGGGAATTTTAATTGCCTTAAGGGAAGGTAAAATTGGGACACTCTAAACACCCGATCATGTGGACAATTTGAGGTGGAGAGTGAAATTTGATGAAGACCAATCTTGACGAATCTGAGCACCGGTAGTCTCACCAGATGTTGAGAAATCAGGTATAAAACAAGGATACCCCAGATCACTTGTAAAGAAATGCCGCGACAAGGCTAGCAAATGGTTGTATATACGGAAAGACAGTACGATGGATAGATATGGCCTAAGAAGTTTTGTCTAGGAGATTGAGTTTTAAGCGGGACCGTTGTGACCCCTCCAATCTTTCCTGGGAACTTGCTTAGTGGAAGGATTATCCATACGGTACTATTTTCGTATATGTGACAGTTTGTTATGAAACTGTTGAAGACTAGCAAGATGACGGCACAAAGAAACAGTTGGGTTCCGTATGATCAAGGATGTGATGGAGTGATGATTTCTCCAAGAAAGTTAGATTCGGTGACTGTAATTTCTCAAGGGGAGAATGGATGAAGACCCTGATAATGGAAGAGAAATACAGCAAAAGGATAAAGATTGGCACCCTATTTTGACTTGGATAGAAGTTGTGACAGGATGAGCTGCTGTCAAACATAAGCAAGGAATAGGGAGAAATCTGGAGAATCAAAATTGCACGAGAGCACACGAAGATTGTGTAGGAGTACCCGGAGGATCCAACGAGGTACTGTAATGAGACAACAGGTGCAAGGAAAAGAAGAGTTCCCAGATGAAGCTCAAAGCAGAGACTGTATGAAAAAGTTGTACAACAAGAAGTCTCTTGTGCTCTTGATAAAGGCAACAAACAAGGACCTTTCAATGCATGTAAAGATGGAAGGGTGAGCTGTTGCAGATGCACCTAATTGAAGGGGTGCAAACGCCTGTGATAAAAAGCGACCGCCTATGATGAAAGGCGAAGACACCAAAGGGAGTTGGTGTGGGTGGAGCTGTTAAGCAGAAAAGGCGTAGAAGCTCCAAATATAGAAATTGAGGTGGAGGATTGCGAGGAGTATACCGCAACTTTCTCTTTCTATGTAATTAGTGGCAGTGATCTCTCCCATAGTCCACATGGTGGTAGAGAATTTATGGAGCCACTTTGAAGCATCTCAGTTGAAGAAGGATGCGACCGCCTATAAAAGGTGAAGACACCTTAAAGAGAAGGTGTGAGGGCTATGAGATGAGCCTATGATTAGACCGCCGCATGACGACGAGCGGAGACACCTTAGGAGAAGGTGTGAGGGCCGTGAAAGGAGCCCAGTTCAGAACGCCCCAGAGCCAATGTGATGGCTAGGTATGAGTGGACAGATGGGTAGCCAATGAAAGGGCTATGATGAGTATGAAGATAAATGCAGGATTGACTTTCATGGATATTGCCCCCATGCTAAAGATCAATGAGCTAGAAGACATTTGCCTTGGACAATAAGTGGATGACTTGTGGAGCATTAAGACGCGGCTGCTATGAAGGAGTAGAAGGGCATGCGCAGGTTCCGGGAACAAGTTGACTCTTGTCAAGGTAGTGGGCTCGGTAATGACATTGTAATACTCAGAGTATGAAGACAGATATGGATCAACCTTTTATGGGCTGCCCCAATGGTTAAAGGTGGAAAGCTACCTGGACTCTTGAGACTGAGAGTAGGAGACTCATGGAGAAGTAAGGCGTGGTTTCTAGGGTGAAACAGAGGGCAGGCGCAACTCCTGGATGAGTAAACTCTTGGAAGAGTGGTGAGCTTGTGATCATATTGAGATACTCAAATAATGACTGTCGCACTTGAAATATCCGTTTGAGGGGGTGTTGTAAGCCTTGATGTGAGGCTTGATGAATCATTCCAGACCGAGCACGCTCGAAGGGGAATGTTGTTCCAGAGACAAGCGTTAACACTATTCAGATGTGATGTGGCAGACCATCTGGTTATAGTGATCCTTTTGTGTGAGAAAAGGTGTGCTTAGGTTACTCTGATGATTGAAAGGTTTGGTAAGTACCTGTAAACTTGGCCACAAACGTTCTCAAAAATGGAAAGCTTGGAAGAGCTGCAAGATGCAAGCTTGTGTTGAAGAAAAAAGAGGACAGTTGCCCTACATGAATGGCAAAGGGGGTGATTGTTAGGTTGGTTGCCATTAATGTGCAACAACCATTTGGTATTGCACCAAACATGTGCATTCATACAAGATGTCAAAGGTTGGCAGCCACCATTGTTGAAGAAGAGTTGGAGTTGGCAGCCACCTTTGTTGAAGAAAAGCCTCCATGAATGCCTATAAATAGAGGCATGTGTTAGAGAGCAAAATGTGAGAAGAGAATTGTGAGAATGTGAAGAGAGTAGAGAGGAAGAGAGAGCTGCAATGGCAGCAAGGCTGCTGTCATTGCAGCAGCTGCAATGACAGCAAAGAGAGGGTTGGGAGTAGAGTAGAATGAAGTTATCATTCTCTTCCATGTATTTGTTTTTGTATTCTTTCTCTATCTCTAAATATATTGACTTCTCCCGTGGATGTAGGCAGTTTTGCCGAACCACGTTAAATATTGTGTCAGTGTGCTTGGCCCTCCTATGAGCAAATATCAGTACATCACCGGTCGGATTCCCCAACAACGTATCATTGAATAAACAATGGTCATCTTTAAAGTGTTTAGCTAGCCAATATACACCGCAATTTTGCATGGTTTCGCTGAAAACTCTTTCTTGAAATCTTAGTTAAGAAAAGTCTACAATTTATAGCTTTTTTTAAAAAAAAAAATTCATTTTTTCAAACTATAACTCTAAAAGCTACCTTCATCTTAGATTCCATATGTGATCATTAGCCGAGTACAACTCGATGAAAACTTCAATTTCAATTCATGAACTGGTAGCAGTTAATTTATTTGTTTTCCTGCTGAATATGAGTCAATTTTCTTACCTTCAATGGCTGGAAAGTTGTGTTAATGGCTTATATTCTTTCTGCTAAACCCATTGAACTCTATCTAATTTGGCTGAAATCGTATAATATAAGGTTCAGTTGACTCAATTAACAGCACATAACTAAACAAGAGGGTTCAATTACCTTGACGAAGGACAAGCTTCAACTTGACCTGCAAAGATCTAGCACGCATCCTCTAAACTTCAAGGGCCCAACACTGAAGAAAGTAGGTGCCTTTTCAGAATCCCATCTGCCAAGCCATCTGGATCCCATACCTTAGAACTTGAAGCTCAACATTCAAGCGACGTCCAGGAAAGGGAACAAAAAAGACAATGAGTCTCCAACAAAAATAAGATCATCTGCTGTAAACACTGATACCAGCTTTTCAAAAATTTACATGTGGTGTGTTCCTCAACTTGGTCCTCTGAATCACTCTTCTGGCTTGTAGACACGCCAAGAAGTCTTCAGCAAGCTCTTCTACTCGAGCACGAGTCTTCAAAAAATCATCCTCTTCATCATCATGGCCAGCTTCCTCTCGTGAGTCATTATCATCAGTATGGACTTCCTTCTTCATTATTGTTTTTCAAGAAAGATTGCGAGAGGCATGGGATAGCAAAAACCTTCAAGGAACAACTTCTCTAATAGTCTACTTGTTTCACTATCACAACAACTCGACCGTGTCTTCTTTAATTTAGAGTGATAATCATGATGATCAACATGGTCCATGCAAGTTCAAAGTCTTGAAAGAATACTGGCTTTCCTGTGACAATCTAGATCGCAATTGCCATCCATACTCGAATTCATATCATGCACCCTTGTTAATTAAGAGAAACAACTAGAGAGAAATTCACAAGGTTAAAATAATCAACATCTAATCCATCTCTCCCGCTTCCATCATCAACGTTATTGTTGTTAGCAAGCGAAGAAGATGATACATTGTTCAGTTCTTGGAATGTTGATGGTGAAGTTAGATAATATTTTTTTTATTATCTAGCTTTTATTCGTTCAAAATTAACACATCATTAGTAATGAAATCCAGGTTTGAGGTTTCTGGGGGTGTTGGGTACAATTTATCCTTTTATTTTAAGTATTTTTTAAAAGTGATTTTTACTCTAAACAAATACTAAACTGATGTTTTAAGTTTTTTTTCCCTAATTTGCTGATATTAAAAAATACTTTTAATATATTTTTAAATAAAAAATTATTTTAAAAAATGTCTCGCACTATAATTCTAAAACCAATAAAAATAAAATGTATGGTAAAACAAATTCCCATTAATTATATTAATAATAGAATTATTCAAGTAATCAACGTCAACAGTATTATTAGATAGCATACACATATAAAATCGACCATAGAAGGTTGAATGTGGAGAAGGGCTCTACCATTTCTCTTATTCTCCGCCATTGTTTGGGGCATGAATTGACGGTGCTTAACCGTTATCAATGGCTGAGTGCTCTGACCCTAATGATTGGCTCACTCTCTTTGACCTTTTGAAATTCTAACATAGTAAAACATAATTTTAATAAAATAACAGAGTGGTAATAAATAAAAAATTCTGGGTATGCACTTAAACTTTGATGAAAATATCAATAATATTATTAAAAAAATCTTGATAAAATAAATTCAATTAAATACATCATAAATTATAAATAAAATAAAACATATGAGTTGTTTAAAGGTATTAAGGCTCAATTCTCCATTCTAGCCTATGTTAATAATGTTTTTTGTATTATTAGATTGTTTTTATCGAGATCTTTTTAACAATAACAATAATATAGTTTTTGATATTTTAGTATATTTTCTCTAAATTTTTGTATTATATTATTTTATCAAAAAAAATTAATATGCTATAATAAAAAATAAAAATGAAAACTCAATTTATGTTTATCACTTGGTGGTCTAATCAAATGTGGCTGCCATTTTTATTTCATTTTCTTCGGTGGGAGAAGACACCAGCCGGCAGTAGAATACATGCACCCATTTACTTGCAGTTCTTTTATTATTATTATTATTATTATTCCGTTTGAAAAAGTCTATGAGCTTTTACTATATATATATATATATATATAGTCCCCTCCTCCTCCCATGTTAGCTCATCAATGACCAACCAAATATTATCTCCTAACATGACTTTATTCTCTTAGAATCCCCCCATCAATTCCATAATAAATCTTGAATATAATTCAATAAAAAGTGACCTCAATTCTAAAGAATCCTTGCTTTATGATTAAGATGCCAAGACTCGGGTACTATCAGTAGCCTTTTGTTTTTAGTTACTTTTAATAAATACATTAGTGTTTTTGATTTGTTAATTTTAGAAATTAGAGAGATACTTTTTTTTAAAAAACCTTATTTTATAATATCAAATAGACATTAAGACACTATTTGAAAATGAATGTGGTTGGAACACGCTTTATCAAAATCTTAAACATTTTTTTAAAGTTTTCAAATTAATTTTTTGATTATTTTAATATGATGACATTAAGAATAAAAAATAGTATTTTAATATATTTTAAAAAAATAATTTAAAAAATATATTATATCACAATCTCAAATGTTATCTAAATATGTTTGGTATTGTGGTAGTTTTTGTGATTAGTACCTTGAAAAATTTCAAAAAATATTTTTAATTGAGGTTTTAATAAATATTTATTTGATTAAAACTGCTGCGATATAAATTTTTACATGTCAAATAAATAAAAAAAAACAAGCTTTATAAATAAACATCAGATTATCTTAACTTTTATAAAATCAAGATTTATAAAAATTATTTGACAAACCACATGATTTCTTCTATATTTTGAGAAAAAACAGAGCTACTATAATATCAATTTTTTTAAAAAATAAAACTAAATGCGTAATTAAAATCATTTTAAGAATAAAATTTAGCTCAATTTAAAAATACTTTTGATTAAATATTCATATGTGTGTATATTATATGGAATTCTACACTCTCATTGTTATCTCAAGTTTATATATGAAAAAATTAATAAACATATTAATTTAAGTGTAAATAACTTGTTAAAACCAAATATGAGAAAAACATTATAATTAATACTCTAACGGTTAAAACTAAAAAAAAAAAGAAAAGAAAAGGAAGATCTAAACATTATTACTAGCGATGTCTATTGATTAATTGAAGAAAGACAACCCCTCGATCTTTAACAAAATCCTTGATTGTTTCAAAAAATAAATAAATAAAATTAGTCGGATAATTATTTTATGATCCAACTTTATTTTATATGTATATATATATAATATTGTAAACTATATGATAAAAGAAATGGTGAGTCAATGTGATCCACCATATGATAAAGGCCAGTCCTTGAAGTCAAAGTCAAACATCATACGCGCAATCTTACGGTAATATAATAATAAGTAGTTAAGTCTTTGAAGGCAGACGAAGAAAGTCATCGTCTTTCTTCTTCTTCCTTTTGTTTTTTTTTTTTAAAAAACATTTCCCTTTAACGATCTTCTTCTTTCTTTAATTTTCCTTTTGGGGTTTATCTCTCTTGCCAAAATAAATAATCTTTTGCTTATTTCAATTCATTTATCTCTCCGCTTTTTTTCGGCCATTGTTTGTTTCTGTTTTTATTTTTGTTCATTTTAATTACCCTTTTAATCTCCTTGATTTCTGGTTTTATTTTTGTTCATTTTAATTATCCTGCTAATCACATTGATTTCTCTTTTGTTTCCTTATCAGATCATAGTTATCACAAGATTTCTTGAATTTCTTTTTCTTTAAGAAAACTTCCAGTCTTGATACAGTTTGTCATGTTACTTTGGAAAACAATCCAAGAAGAACCTTTTTGAAGTTTATCAATTTCGCTTCATGTAACAGCTTTTTAAGGATTTCACGTTAAAAAGATTTTGGGTTTTGTCTGTTGCTGTTGTTGTCTGAAGTATGCTGTGGAACTTGTTTGTTGGTTCTTTCAAATAAGAAGCTCCAAGAAAGACTTGTTCGTGGTGGTGATATTATATTTTTGGTCCAAAATATTAGTGGCTTTGATCCAGTTTTGGGTAAAGCTTAAGCCTTTTGGTTGTGTACTATGGGAGGGTTGAGGCTTTTTGTTCGTGTGATAGAGGCAAGGAATTTGCCACCCACGGATCCAAATGGCCTAAGTGATCCATATGCCAAGTTGCGGTTAGGAAAGCAGAAGTGCAAGACCAAAGTGGTGAAGAAGAGCTTGAACCCAAGTTGGGAAGAGGAGTTCAGTTTTAAAGTGGGGGACTTGAATGAGGATCTTGTAGTGTGTGTATTAGATGAAGACAAGTTCTTTAATGACGATTTTGTTGGGCTGATTAAGGTTCCTGTATCGCGAGTTTTTGATGCGGAAGATAAGTCTCTTGGCACTGCTTGGTACTCTCTGCAACCCAAAAACAAGAAGTCTAGGATCAAGGAATGTGGTATGTTTTGATTTTCTAGTAAAACTAAAGTCTTGCTTCTTCTTCTTTTTCCAGCAGTTATGTGGTTGTCTTTTTTAAAGTGTATGATTTGTGAAAGCTATTCGGTCCTCTTTTAGTATTAATGCTTAGGTTGGATGCTGGTTGTTTCCATCTTAATCTGCTGTCCTTTGCTAAGACTGAATCCTGTTTGATGTTAGAGTTTTGATTGAGTTGTGTGCGTGCTTGATTCTGATTTTTTTTTGTTCGTAACCTACTATAAGATCTGGCTTTGGGATACACTTTAGAGTTTACATTGTGCATTGCTTTCTCTAAATTGTTGTCCCGGCACAGTTGATGTATGACATTACTGATTGGAATTTCCATGCTTCATCTTTTGTTTCTCCAACAGGTGAAATTCTTTTAAGTATATGTGTTTCTCAATCTATTCCTGACTTGAACTGCAATGGTTCGAGGAAGAATGTGGACATAATGCAATCTCCGTCTAGGTCATTTAATGGGATGACCAGCTCTTCTTCAGCTAGATCAGAAGAAACTGCTTCTTCTAAAGAAGACAAGTTTTTTGCACAGAAAAATTTAGCTGGGAGAATTGCTCAAATATTTAACAAAAATTCAGATGCGATTTCAGCCACTACAAGTAGAAGCACTGAAATTTCAGAGCAATCAGAAACTGATGGATCTGAGATTTGTGATGAGAAGGCTGAGGATCAGTCCTCTTCTGGCAACTTTGAAGAAATTATGAAAGAGATGAAATCTAGAGATGTAGGAAGTGAAGCTCCAAAGAACCTACCAGGAGGAGTCCTTGTAGATCAATCGTATTTGATTGCAACCCCAGATTTAAACTCTCTTTTGTTTTCACCTGATTCGAGTTTTGCCAGATCATTGTCAGACTTCCTGGGAAATTCAGAACAGCAATTTGGTCCTTGGAAATTTGAGAATGGTAGTGAGAGCTTGAAAAGAGTAATTACTTATGTTAGGGCACCATCCAAGTTAGTTGGTGCTGTGAAAGCTAGTGAGGACCAGATTTATGTGAAAGTAGATGGGAAGACATTTGCTATTTTGAATTGTGTGAGCACTCCGGATGTTATGTATGGGAGCACCTTTAAAGTCGAATTGCTTTACTGCATTACACCTGGTCCTGAGTTGCCATCAGGAGAGGAAACTTCACATTTGGTTATATCCTGGCGCATGAATTTTTTACAGAGTACCATGTTTCAAAGCATGATAGAAAATGGAGCCCGTGCAGGTCTAAAGGACAGTTTTGAGCTATTTTCAACGTTTTTATCTCAAAATGTTAAGCCAATTGATTTGAAGGACATGGGATCCAGTAAGGAACAGGTTCTGGCTTCATTGAAGGCAGAACCCCAATCAGACAGGAAGCTGGCTGTACGGTATTTTGGTAACTTTACTGTAGTTTCTGCGTTTTTTATGGGACTGTATGTGTTTGTGCACATCTGGCTAGCTGCACCAAGTGCAATTCAAGGGCTCGAGTTTCTCGGGCTTGACTTGCCAGATTCGATTGGTGAGGTCCTTGTATGTAGTGTCCTGGCTCTTCAGTGTGAAAGGGTGTTAGGGTTACTTTCACGCTTCATGCAGGCTAGAGCTCAAAAGGGTAATATTCAAACTCTCGTTTCTGCATGTCTTCATAAACTACCAATAACCATGCAATTCTATTTTCTGTCTTTGGCTGAATGCCTGAGGTATCTGTATGTTGTTTAACTATTGTTTGTTTTGACAATTAGTTAATTGAACTTTATACTGTTAGTGTTGCTGATTCTTGGCCTTTTCTTCTGTTTCCAATTATAGGCACTGATCATGGAGTCAAAGCACAAGGAGATGGCTGGCTGCTTACAGTTGCCTTGATCGAGGGAAGTCATTTGCCTACTGTTGATTCAAGTGGCTTCTGTGATCCATACGTGGTATTCACCTGCAATGGGAAAACTAAAACAAGCTCAATCAAGTTTCAGAAATCTGATCCTCTGTGGAATGGTCAGTTTGTCTATCAATTTTCCATTTATAGATATGCATTTTTTTCCTGAACTGTTTAGAACTTGCATGGATAATGCGATCCTCATATCGAAATGCTTTTAGATTCTATGATAATTATGATTCAAACCATCTTTTAATTGATCATTGTAATGAAATGCCTTGGATGTTGCAGAAATATTCGAATTTGATGCCATGGATGACCCTCCTTCTGTGCTGGATGTGGATGTTTATGATTTTGATGGACCTTTTGATGAAGCCATGTCCTTGGGACATGCAGAGATTAATTTTGTAAAATCTAATTTATCAGATTTAGCTGATGTGTGGGTTCCTCTTCAAGGAAAGTTAGCACAAGCATGTCAATCTAAGCTGCACTTACGAATTTTCTTGAACAATACAAGAGGTAGGAATGTTGTTAAAGAGTACTTAAGTAAGATGGAGAAAGAGGTGGGGAAGAAGGTAAATGGCTGGCAATTCTGCACTAGTGTTTTACTTTGTTAATGTACTGTATATTTTGTATGTATTCTGCCTGTGCTTTCTTACCCACTTATATTGTTAATGGGATTTTTTGTAGATAAATGTGCGTTCTCCTCAAACAAATTCAGCCTTCCAAAAGGTTTTTGGGCTTCCACCTGAGGAATTCCTAATCAATGACTTCACCTGTCATTTGAAACGAAAGATGCCATTACAGGTGCTGTTCGTGTATGCTGTTCGTGTAACTATGTCATCTCAAATTTGTTGTCTACAAGTTTAAATGTTGTCGCCTTCTTAAGTTTTTTAGTATGACTTCTGATTGTATCTTTCAGGGTCGGCTGTTTCTGTCAGCAAGAATAATTGGATTCTATGCAAATTTATTTCGGCAAAAGACTAAATTTTTCTTTCTTTGGGAGGACATAGAGGACATTCAAATTTATACTCCTACTCTATCATCAATGGGTAGTCCAGTTATTGTTATAACTCTCCGACAAGGCAGGGGTATGGACGCCAGGCATGGAGCAAAGAATATTGATGATGAAGGGAGGCTGAAGTTCCATTTCCAATCTTTTGTATCTTTTAATGTAGCACATAGGTTAGTAACAAATGATATATAAGACCTTTGGTCTTTCTGATACAGAAAACTATTTTATCATCATAAATGTGACAATAATGGATAAGAGCTGGTCATCTATGACATATATAATTTAATTTGTGTGTGTGTGTTTTCTTTTTTGCGCTGAGCAGGACAATCATGGCTTTGTGGAAGGCCAGATCATTGAGTCTTGAACAGAAGGTGCAAATAGTTGAAGAAGATTCAGAGACCAAAATTCTTCAAACGGAGGAGAGTGGGTCTTTCTTGGGTCTTGAGGAAGTCAGCATGTCTGAGGTTTATGCTGCTTCATTTTCTGTCCCTGTAAGCTCACTCTCTCCTCATTGTATGAGCTATCGTGCATATATTTGTACATGCCATGATCATTCCTGTACATTTTGGATTTGTTCATCTTAGTCTGCACATTGTGCAAATTTGTCTGTCTGATGGTGGATATTATGTTTTAGACCAATTTCGTAATGGAGATGTTTGGTGGGGGTGAATTGGATCGTAAAGTAATGGAGAAAGCTGGTTGTCTTAGCTATTCTTACATCCCATGGGAATCGGTGAAGACTGATGTACATGAGAGGCAAATATACTACAGATTTGATAAGCGTGTATCTCGTTTTGGAGGAGATGTCACAAGTACACAGCAGAAATACCCCCTCTCTGATAGGAAAGGTTGGCTTGTCGAAGAGGTTATGACTCTTCATGGAGTTCCACTGGGTGACTATTTTAATGTATGGCCAGAACTTTGATTGCTTACACTGTGACTGTATCTTCTGTAGCTATCTTTGTTTCTGATGCTATTAATTCTGCTCCTCACTTTTGGCTTTTATTTTCTGTTTGTGGTGTGTTTTAATTGACTGTTTTCTTTCATTTTTTTGAAGCTTCACCTGAGATATCAAGTTGAGGATTTTCCCTCAAGAATGAAAGGTTGTCATGTGCGTGTATCCATTGGAGTTGCATGGCTGAAAAGCACCCGGCATCAAAAAAGGATTTCAAAGAACATTCTCTCAAATCTGCAAGATCGCCTGAAGGTGATTTTTAGTCTAGTCGAGAAGGAGTTTGTGAATAGATAATGAATGGTTTTCAGGCTACTTCTGTGTATTTTGTACAACGGGCATAGTTGGAGATGGCTGATTGTTTGCATATATATACCTTCAGCAGCAAACCAACACACGCTGTCCATTCATCAGGGCATTGCCATCGGTCTAGAGATTGTGTGTCCAGCCATGTGTTCCTTTTTCTTCACATTGGTGCTGCTGCAGCATTTTGTTCGATCTTCCGTGCTATTTGTATGAACAGAGTTCACTCAATGGAGATTGATTCATCTCTCCACTCTTGTAGACTTTCTAAAATGATCTCTAATTCCTCGCTAGCCAGCTTGTCAGCAGCAGTACTATAGACACTACCTGTAAGTGTAGTGAATCCAGAACTTTAATTGCTTGACAGATTGTGCAATATGTGTACGAAACAAGCTTTGTTGATGGAATAAGATATGAAGTAGCATGCAAGCAACAAGAATGGTTTTGAGCTTCAAATGTTGTGTGCAGTCAGGAATTTGTGAGCAACGCTGTCTGTCTTTCAATATTCAAAATAGAAATGTTAAAAGCTGCAATCCATAGCTGTGATTGTTGCTCTTCGGCAAGGGTCACAGCTAATCTCCTGCTCGTCTTCTTCAGCTTTGTTCAGATGCCTGTGAGTGATGAAAGTCCTCGGTGGCAAGCCATTAATACATGCATGGGTATTAATGATGGTAGTTTACAGTGTTTTTTTTTTTTTTTAAATTTAAAAATATATTAAAATAATATTTTTTTTATTTTTAAAAGATTATTTATCTAAAAATATAAAAGATTAATTAAATTTTTTAAAAATATGTCTCAGCCAACCACATTCGAAATAATACTGTAATGTCTGCCTTTGGCCTTTTGCAATGAAGGTGATTTTTAAAAAGCTATAAATTATTGGTTAAAACAAAACACGTGGAAAAGGTTGTCATCCCTAAATTAGTGATTCCCGTGCTGACACGCAGTCGCTGTTATTTCCAGCCTGATGAGAAATTATGACATTTGAAATGTAATTTTTATATATATATATAGCACAATTGTAATTATAGAATAGGATAATAAATAACGTATTAATTATAAAATGACATGGATAAATTAAATTTTATTAACTTAGTTCATAACTTTTAATAGCGATCTAAATTAATCTAATAATTTCTTGTGTTGATTTAATATAAAATAAATATTCCCATATTAAAAATTTAAGCTTGAAATTATTTTTACGTGATTGATAATCTATTTTATATCAAAGATTATTTCTTAAATCTTTAGCTAACTAAAGGTCTGATTAGAGATTTTCTTTTTCCAAATAAATAAAGAAAAGAAGAATAAAAATATAGGGAGACTTCATTATCGTCATCGGCGTTCTACTCAATTATCAATTTCATCAATAAACAATTAATTTTATCATTTTCATCCCAAATCTATTCAGCACCTATGATAATAAATTTATATTTGAATGTGCATTTAACTTCTTAAATTATGTGCAAATTATATAATTAATTTTGGTGGATTCACCTAAAATCTCATCAAATATATATTATATTCAAAGATTAGAAAGTATTTTATTATATAATTAAGATTTGACCTATTAACCCTTCTCTTAGAGAAAGGAACGACTCAGCAAGGATTTGTTTGGTATTAAAATAAAACATGGTAGATCTCTGTAAAAAAAAAAATAAAAAAATAAAAAGAAAGAAAGAAAGAGACAGAGAAAATCAGTGCTTGAGCCTTGAAGGAAGCAGCTTTGTTTTTCTGCCTGGGCTCGCTGCTGTTGCTGCGTCGATCTCCTCTCCCTGTCTTTCTCCCTCCAAAGCCAACACCGTCACATCCCACTAAAAACAGCTTCAGGTAAACTCCCCAAGGTCCAACTCCTTAGTTGTTTAGATTAAAAGCTTAAAAAAGACGAATTCTTTTTTGCTCTCTCAGTTAGTATCTGATCATGGGATCAATTTGCATCCTTTTCTTTCTCTATTTTTCCCCCAATTAAATACCGCTCACTGCTGTTTCTTGCAAAAGGGTCATGTAAAGTTTGCTTCTTTTGAATCCAAAATCTTTTAGTTTTGGTTTTTGAGTCAGATGTTGATGTTTATGGTAACTTTGTAAATGAAATTTGGGTGTTTTGATTGACAAGTGTAGATTTTTAGTTTCAATGTCACTCTTTTAGTTACTTTTGTTTGTGGCAAATAAGTATTTGCTACAAACTCTCCTATATAGAATTTGGATTTAGGGTTTTGGATGCGAGGGTGTGGTGCTGCTTGAGCTTGTTGATTGTCTTCACTTGAAAAATATGCAAATTTGGATATCTTGGTCGGTTTGTTTGTCGATGATAATGCCACATTATGGTGCTGTTTAGTCCAGGAATCATATTGAGGAACTGTGTTTGGTAACGAAGGGGAACCTAGAATGTATGGTAGAGCAGGTCTTGAGCGTTTTAAAAAAGCTCAATCTACTGAACCCTTCTCAGTCTCTGTCAATTCTGCTCCCAAGACCGCTACCCAACCTGCTGTTAACAATGTTCCGCAATCCTCAGTTCAGTATTCACAATCTAAGACACAATCCCAGTTCCGAGACCAACCTTATGTTGCTCAAAAATCTGCTGTGCCGGAGGCCGGCCCATTGCTAGGGCATACTCAGCCGGTGACGCAGGTTGGAGGAGGGCAGTCAACTTGGCAGCCACCAGACTGGGCGATTGAGCCTCGTCCTGGAGTTTATTATCTTGAGGTTTTGAAGGACGGAGAGGTTCTTGATCGCATTAGTTTGGATAGGCGGAGGCATATCTTTGGGAGGCAAATCCACACTTGTGATTTTGTGCTTGATCATCAGTCCGTTTCACGCCAGCATGCTGCTGTCATTCCTCACAAGAATGGAAGGTTAGATCTTTGCTCTAGTTTTTATTGATGCAGTTTTACTTGGCCTCCAAGTTTTGGTTGTGTCTAATTCTGCATTGTAACCTTGTTGCAATATTTATTGGTGTCATCATAGAAGTTACAGGCCATGATGTTCCCTGTATTAAGCTTTGATATGCTGAATTTGACAGTTTTTTCATTTAAAGTTGGTTGACCAGCACTTTTATTGTCATGTAGTTGCTAGGTGCAAGTATGACACTCACAAGATAATAATACTGACAAAGTAGAAACAAATAGTAATTGCTGATTTTAACTGTGAAATGGAAGCTAGATTGGTTTTTGCTATTGGTATGTTTCACAGTTGATATTTTTCTCATCCAAGGATCAAGATTATGAGTTAAAGTCAATTGTGGAGAAGGTTTATAGCTAGATGATCTGGATTGGCAATGCATTAATGTTCACTATAGCTTTCTTAAGTTCACAAATTTCAAAATTCATGTGCTCTGCAGCATTTTTGTAATTGACTTGGGGTCTGCACATGGTACTTTTGTGGCAAATGAACGTTTGACTAAAGATACCCCTGTTGAACTGGAAGCGGGGCAGTCTTTGCGGTTTGCTGCATCAACACGAACTTATATCTTGAGAAAGAATGATGCAGCTCTTTTTCCTCGTCCTCCACCTCCCTCAGAAATTAACCTACCACCCCCTCCTGATCCATCTGATGAAGAAGCTGTTGTTGCATATAATACTTTTCTGAATCGTTATGGTCTAACTAAGCCTGACCAACCAACTAAATCGAGTGAATCAAGTGGCTCATTAAGCAGAAGACATGATAGCCAGCAGTTGGGGAGAGCTGCTAAGAGAATAAAAAAGACAAGGGTTGCTTTCAGGGATCAAGTTGGGGGTGAGCTGGTTCAAGTTGTTGGTTTTTCAGATGGTGCAGATGTAGAAACAGAGCCCGGTCCAATAGGTGTAAAAGAAGGAAGCCTTGTTGGAAAATACGAGTCTCTTGTACAGGTTACAGTAATACCCAAAGGTAGGGAACAATTCTCAGCAAAGGAACATAATGCTTCCCAAAAAGGAGTGACTAGTAGATTACAAGAAGTCTTGAATAAGGTCAAAACTACTACAAAAAGTGGGATGTATGACGATCTTTATGGAGAATCATTTGCTGGAAAAGTGGGCTCTTCCTGGGCATATTCTTCTGATAGTTCTGCTGGTAATCTAGCTTCTCCAACAAAAGATGGCCAGGGGAATGCTATTGGTACTTTGAGTGGAAAACCTGAAAATAACCAGAGCGCTTATGATGACAACGATGATGATGATTTATTTGGTGACTAGTTGAAGTGAGGGAGCATGTTGCTTATTCTAATTCATTTGTTTTGTGCACTGGAAAGCAGCAGTGGGTTTGAAATTGGTGCCACACGATGTCCTGAGGTAACAGGTATAAGAGGCCATTGCTTCCCCTTGTAATTTGGAATTTGTCAGCAATTTTTTCTTTGTAATGGCAACTGCCTATCTGGGGTTATATTTTGTAACTCACTAGCACCTTTTAGCCTTCAAGCTTGGGTTAATCTAGACAAAATGGAATAGAATTAAGCTTTGGCAAATTTTTTAGCTGGTTATCAAACTCTCTTGTGCTGATTCAGGTCCTACTTGCTGTGCTTGTACTTTGCATCCTGGTGACAAGGAAACTCATGTTAATTTGTTTAAGGTACTGACAGTAGAACAATCTCTATCTCCCGAAA
Source organism: Populus ilicifolia (assembly GCA_015708895.1). Lineage (NCBI taxonomy): Eukaryota > Viridiplantae > Streptophyta > Magnoliopsida > Malpighiales > Salicaceae > Populus > Populus ilicifolia. The sequence goes on along the minus strand of SRLM01000236.1, from coordinate 68,784 downwards.
CAGCATGGGCTTCCTCGATTACTGTCATTTCCTCGTGTTCTTAAACTCCTTGGCGGCCCTGGAAATTGTTTTGAATGGCACAAGGTAAGATAAGATCATAGCTTCTCTTGTGATGAACACAAAATCCTGGGTTATCTAAATTCATCCCAAGGACAGAAGACTAAAGAATTGTTTCAGAAAATAAAATTTGCTTTCCTATTCTCTTCATTCTCTCGAGTAAATTTCAAGTTCATTGTTTTCTTTTCCTCCAAATTTCATGGTAGTGATCACAAACTGAACCGAAAGAAGTTAAAAAGTACAAGTTACATTTATCAAGTTCAAAAGGGTGCCCTTGTCTAGAGCATGAAAATGACGTAAGGGTAATTGCGAGTGTTGAAAAGCGTTCTATTGACTATACTGTGCATGTTATCATTATCTTAATTAGCTCGAGAATCCATTCAAGGTAAAAAATGATTGTGCAACACTTAAGGGTCCTTTACTTTTTGAATGCCATCATAGCTTCCACTCCAAGCATGTTGGTTTGCATCATCTTCACATATATAGTGATAAAATTTCTAGCGAGTTTAGATTGCTGTTCTGAAAAATTGGGTAATTGACAGCTCTATTTTTACTGTGAAAGGAAAGGATCCCCGCAATTCTCTTCAGAGAGCCAATCCAATTATGCCAAAGATTCTGGGCTATTGCTTAACGCAAGGAGCAATAGCCCAGAGCCAGCATTCGTTTTTTAGGGCAATACACTGAGATGGCCCCGTGGATACTGCTTATAGATGCATGGATATGACACGGGATTCAAATTTCATTGATGAAGAAAGAAATGCGAGGCCTACTTGCCACCATAGACGCAATGAAAATAGAAGACAATGCACGGTGGCATCAACTAATATTGACTGCCCAAATGTGGGAAGAAGGCTACTCTACTCTTCCACGGGACAGTATTGTAGGTCCATACGATATAGAGTAGAGATTGACTAGTGGCATTCTTAAACCCTATGTTTCCTACCTATGCCTAACCTTTCATTGAAACCTAGGTTGACACATAACTTCTTCAACAGTCTAGTTATCATGGCCTCTAAGAATGTTTTTATTTTCTTGAAGGCTTTTCTTATTGATGATACATCCATGATTGATTCATGTTAATTTGCTGTTCATGAATAAATTTTTCTTGGAATCGAGGCCTTTTTTTCCTGTGGATTCAGGGTATGTTTATCCACTCCGTTCAAACAATATACTACTATATTTATCTATTCTGGCTTTAAAAAACATAAAAAATTAATATTTTTTCAAGCTAAATTCAGATTAAAATGCAGCATTACCATACCACGTAGATAAACAAAGTCTTGATGGTAAGTAGTGGCCACTTAGCATCATCGTTTTCGCGGCCGACATGGGAACATCAAAATCAAAGGATCCAAGTTGTTGAAATGGCTAGCTTGATAGATTCTCTGGTTGGTCGGAGTTCGATTCATTACCACTTCTTTTTTCTGTAACCATGAAGGAAGCAATGAGAAAAAGACTAGTCTTTTCATCAAAACCTTTTATTCCAACTTAGAAGAATGGAGTTAATTTCCTTTTCTCTTTGGTAGATCATAGCAACTTGACTATACATCCCTCCTAATAAAGCATGAGGTGACCTGATCAATCAAGGTTCATTCGCTTGTTGGCAAACAGAGAATTCAAGTATAATGACCACTCTGCTTCATATAATTATTAGCATTATACATGATAAACAAGCACATCAAGGAGTGGATGATGCAGGGCCAAGGAGATGTATTTACTTGTAGCGTAAGTGTGTCCGTTTGTCGACAACGCGTCAAAGTTACATATTTTGCTTGAAAAAACATTATTTCTTACACCTTTTCCGTCCAGCTAAACACAATTTAAACCGGGGAAATGACCGCCTGTCTAGCAAGCTAGCTGGTCAGACATTCTCGAAAAAAGGGAAACTTAATCAAGAGTAATGAAGGAAACTGTGATGATGGTGAACACGCAATAGATTAGGGTCATATGTAATGTTAATCATCAGTGTCTTGTCATGACATCATTGATTTAGGCTGCTCTGGTCAGCAAATTAGAGACCAAAGTGTCTTGTATTTCTTAATCAGCAGTGCTTTTGTTATTAATTAAGCAGATGTAGAATCATAAAAAGCAGGTTAATTAACAGTAAACCCATCACATCATCTTCAACTTTTCTGTCCTTGTATGGACATGGAGTGGTGAATGGGGTAGCAAGATGGACCCAGAAAAACACAATCTTTTTGAAATCAAAGCAACAAAAAGAAGAGGAGAGGAGAGATTGACACAAAGAAACACACGTGAGATTAAGAAACCTACACGCATGAAATTTGAAGCAGCAAATAATATCATCACATTGAAGAGAAAGGCTTGTCTGGTGTTCGGCCTTCAAAACAACCAACAATGCGAAGCAGCCCAATCCCATCACCACAGACTGGTATAGGAACTAGAGGAAACCAACGGCACAAAGACAACACACGTGGCCGACATGCAAATCAAGGTGAAGACTAGAAGAAAGAAGAGAATATCCTTAAGCTAGTGGAGAGAGGAATGATGAGGTATAGCACAGTGGATCTTTCTTACTTTGCTTGGTCCCGCTTGATTAATTTAGGACTTCGATTTATGTTTTTATTCAATCAAAAGCAAGAGAAAATGTAGATTGCATATTTGTAAGTATTTTTGTTTTGACAAAGGGGGAAGAAACCATTTATATTGGAGTAAGAAATTCATGAAAATGATTTTAATTTAAGGTTTAAGGCTTCACAATGAAGAAAAATAGTCTTAGACCATGAATAAAACCAAAACCTTTGGATCAAGGTTCCGTTTATCTACGCAGTGAGAACTAAGGTACAAGTCAGGGGAAAAAAAAACATTAGAAAAAATATATATGACTTTTAACTTGAAATACAGTTGAAAACGCAGCAAACTATAGAAAAACCATCGATAAGTTTTGAAAGAGTAATAAGAAAAGCACTCTTTTGGTAGTTATAAGCATTAGCCTCTTGCATTTGCATGCTTTCTGTGAAATCAATCATGGAAGACCAATTTCTAGCATGTTAATTAATAAAGAGAAGAAGAGAAGAGAGAGAGAGAGAGTGAGAGAGAGAGTGAGAGAGAGAGAGAGAGAGAGAAGGTGATTGGTGCCTGCTGCCTGCTAACTCATCTCGCTTCCTTTTTTTTCTTTTTCTAAATGTTCTATCATAATATGCTTTTGATACATTACCATGTTGACTAATCCCAACCAACCACTCCCTCTCTCTACCCTCCACTAGTCTTGGTGAGGTGAGACACAGAGAGGAAGGAAAGAGACTCATTTTCTCTTCTTTTAGTTGTCGTGAGCGTGTGTTGTCTTGCTAGTTGAGTTAACAGAAACCCACACTACCACAACCTCTTCCTCTCTCTTCAACCAGCAGGATTACATGCATGAAACCTTTTAGTCATTTCTTGAACATCACATATGTGCTTCTCATGTTCTTGTACTCTGATGGGCACATGCTTGTTCCTGATTCTTAAGTTCCCACAGTCCTATATCCTTGCTGCCTTTATTATATCAGTCCAAGTTCGAAGAATAAAATTTGCAGCTTTTTCATCACTTGTAATTAATGGTTCTGCTGCTGCTGCTTGAAATCAAACAACTGCTGGTATGTACACTCTTCTTGATATGTACTTGCACATGCTTCCTTCTTCATTATGTGTACAACTATGTTTGGTCCCGTCTTATTGATGATGATGATGATGTACAGTTGTAGATAATTAAGTTGGTAAAATGGGAAAAATTAGGGTGACTTGATTGACAGAAACCTGCTCGAGTCAATATTATTGTCCCCCACTCAATAGCCAAAACACAAAAGCTCAAGGCGCTTTTTTGTTCTGTTATAAGCAGATACGAGAGATTCTGCCATGCTTTGGCTAGCTAGAGGATAAAAAAACTATGGAAAAAAGAAACTTTACTGTATGTTTTTATTAAATAATTCCAATAGAGTATGGACAAGGAGAAAATTATAAAAAAATTCTGAGACTTGTAGACAAGTTCCTTTATCAATTTCGTTAACATAAGTGGTTAAGTGCGCAGTATCACATTGGATGACAATTAATGATTCTGTATTGGCATAGGCACTGCTCACCTTTTTTCTTTTTTTTTTTGATATTATATGGTGTTTAGAAGAAAGTTCTTTTAGGGCTTTAGCTTCAAGTACCTGGTGTTGTGCTACATTACCACTGTGTTTCTCTTTCACCTCCATATCTGTTGCCTGACAGACCACTAGGTTAGATTTCAACCAATTTTAAAGGCACCTGGACCATCATCTCATTCTATCTGGACCACCAATACCTAAAGGTACAGTTTTCTCTTCCTAGATGAGGGATAGCGAGAACATGTTTTTGTTTTCAAGTATGATATTGAACCAAATCCAAGCCAACCTGTGATATCATTACCATGGAGGAAATCAGAAAAATTGGTCCACCTTCCATCTGTCTAGCATTAGTTTGGAAGGATATTTGGGCTCTGTACAGTAGGAAAGATCATCGAAAGCATATCAGCTTAGATTCTGCACTAGTCATCCTGCTTAGAGAAAGTTACATCAAAATCTCCAAGTCATAATGATTGAAGTTCATGTCCTTTTCTTCTTAGATGTCATCCATGTTTTTTTTAAGATATGGTTTAAAGAGATTTGATTGCATGCAGTATCTGTCTATCTTTCTGACTTCATGCCACCAAATATATATGGCAGCATTTACTTCATATTTATGGCTTCAGGTACCAATTAAGCTAGTTAACACTGGTTATGTTGTTGCCACCAATCTATATTCCCTGAGCTGTAGAGTTCAGTCCACAATACCATCCTCTTCTTGGTTTGTTGTGGTATGCCCTAGAGCCATTGAGTGGTCACCTGCTGCAAGAGAAGGGTCGGTGTAGGATTTAATGTTCTATGTTATTGCCCTTGACCAAAAAAGATTAACCGTAAAGAAACTAAGACCAAGAAACCGTTACATTCAATTCCAAGGTGTCGACAGATTCACAAATCTACTTCCCATTCAATTTGGTGAAATTGGAAGATCCATATGTTACCCTTCCAAGCCGAAAATCCACCTGTTTTTAAGAAAGAATAAACTTTTGTTGCTTATGAAATGGCCCCTTTCAAAGAGTAAATAACCAAGACACCAATACTTTTAGATCTGTCCATAGATGGCTGAAGTGGTTAGACATACAGCTCCATCATGTATATATGGACTGTATGCTTTGATTTGATTGCAAACCATAAGGGCCAAGAATCACTTTAGTCTTCCATTTCCTAAATAAGCTTGAGGACATACTTCGGCCATCTAATTGGGAGCCATCATGCATCAACACAGTTATGGTAGGTATTTGCTCATCCTTTCTTATTCCAAGCATGGATTATGAGTTGGATTTTGTCAGCCAAAATTATCAAGCATCTCCTTTTGACAAGGAATATTTGAGACTTTAGTGTTTCGTCACCAATTCTCAGGATCTTCCATTTGTAACATGACTACAATACTGAACTTTGTAAAGTTTACTTGACGGGGGTGTCATCGGACCATCTTTCATGCATCGAGACTACTTACACAACACCTGTTACTATAAAACAGAAATTACCTATATACATACATACATACATACATATATATGTATTGTCATTTTATTATACTACATATATAAAGGTTGTGGATTGTTGTGGTTGGTGAGGTAATTGCCGAGGCACAGCCATACATTTACTGCTTAAAGGGGTTTTGGATTCTGCCAAATCCGACACCACCGGAATATCAGGTAGTATACTTCAGTCTCTTATGAGGTATATCTGTCAAAATTTTAACAGAAGTACAAAAATCCATGCCTAAACTTGTAAAACAGTGAGGGGTTTTGCCTGCAAAAGAAGAATCTAATAGACTTCAACCACGAAGTTAACGTTTAATGCACATGTCAAAGATATAAACTAGAGACCATTTGGAATGTAGGGTGGTCAAAGTAACTGCTATTGTTTCTTTTTCTGTTTCCTGTAAAGACTCTTCTTATAGCACCATCCTCTTCTCTCTTAAGAGCTTGACAGTAGAGAAAAACTGACTGAATCATCTGTGTTTTCTTTCTTCTATTTTCTTGCAGGTAAAACTCCAAAACTTCTGTTGTTAGACTTAGAGGGCTTGTCCAGTAGAGTTTTATACAGGAAACATTGAAGATGGTTGGGCCCTTGTTGGATTAAAAAGGCTAGGCGAGGTAAGGCCTTCATGCCATTTACATTTTAAAAGTGATCGATTCTATGCGTTTAACACTTTTGCATGGTAAAGCTATACAGTTACGTGGGTTGACATGTCTTTCAAGAATCATGATCCCTTCTTCTTCTTCTTCTTCTTCTTCTTCTTCCACCATTTCAGTTTCTTATCCTTTTCTTCCCCATCTTTCTGATAATTTTGGCCATATCTGTGAAGCCACTACATGGTGATGAATTTTTTCTTCAAAATTAAATGCTGCCTCGTGTGTTGATGAAGTTGTTAGATTACTGCCCTTTTGCCTTGGCAATCATTGTGAGTATGTCCTAAAAGCTCTCTCAATTTCTTCCCTTAATTGGTGACTAGAATGCATTAATTCACTTCAATATTTTTTGAGAGCTGGCTCTTGTTTTTCTTTCTTTTTTCAACTATATTTCTTCTTTTTAATTTTGACATCTTTTCCAACATTTTCTCAGGCTTTGATTTTTCCAATTTAATTCCAGGGAGCACCAAGTAATTCATTTTTTTTTCGAGTGAAAAATGATGTATAAAGAGTTATTTTATTTTATTTTATTTTAGGACAAATTTCCTGGCCTTCTTCTGTATGCACGCCCTTCCTTTAAATACATTTCATTTAGAATCTGCTCTGGAAACAAAGGAATTAGAATGAATGAATTACCATTTCTGCTGTTACTAATGGAAAAAAAAATGAATATACCAGATTGCATTGCTTAATATTGTCTGATACACAAAAATTCATTACAAATTTTTCGTTTTTCCATGGACAAATTCAATGTCTAATTACAGAGTAGTTTTCTAAAGGTATTCCTTTTCATTTATGGTACCTCGCTCCTCTAAATTTTGATGATACGCCTGCCTGTTTGATTAAACACATCCTGGATTTATTTCAGGTGAGATCTCAAAAGGGCATGCTCCATTGTTCTGAAGTTAGAATCTCTCACTATCTTTTGATCAAACGAAAAGAAAATCGCAAAAATGAAGTTTATGAAACTTGGGACACGGCCAGATACCTTCTTTACAGAAGAGGCAACCAGGTATGTTGATCTATCACCAATTTCTGTATCAATTAAAGCTGCATCTATCAGGTTTGAGCTGTACCCATTCATGTTACTTTTGTAATGCAGGTCTGTGATATCAGATATACCTAGTGACCTTGTTATACGAATCAATAACATCAATTTTCTTCTTCATCAGGTATGATTTAGCCAAGGACATAAATGAAATCTTTGTCCCCGATGCATCTTCACTGATGCCAACTTGCATGCTAGAAATTCATAATGTGTTTTAACATTGAATACAATTCATACAGCATAAAGAGATGGGGAAAAACATATGATTTTGTATTTTCCATGGCATGTAAAATACAATTTCACTATTTTAATCTGCATTTCTTGATTTTTAGAACCCTAAATTCATCCAAGATGACTTGGATTCTTACTAGCTTTACTGCTCTTAGCTGCAGTTTTCACTTCTACCGAAGTGTGGCCTCTTACAGAGGTTATGTACAGATTCTGAAGATTCAAGTACTGTTACAATAGAGCTGCATGATATCCCTGGAGGGGAAGATGCTTTTGAGCTGTGCGCTAAATATTGTTATGGAATAACAATCAACCTCAGTGCTCATAACTTTGTATCTGCATTTTGTGCTGCAAAGTTCCTTCGAATGACAGAAGCTGTCGAGAAGGGAAATTTTGTCCTTAAACTTGAGTCCTTCTTTAATTCCTGCATTCTAGAAGGTTGGAAGGACTCCATTGTCACGCTACAGACAACAGTCAAGTTGACAGAGTGGTCAGAGAACCTCGGAATCGTCAGAAGATGCATTGATTCAATTGTTGAAAAAATCCTCACACCCCCTGCAAAGGTCAACAAATCCCTTACAGAACCAATTTCATTTTTTCATGAAATTGAAAAAAAAATATTTAATTTAGTAAATATTTTCAGGAAAATCATCTTAAAGTCATTTTTCCTTGCAGGTAACATGGTCCTACACTTACACTAGAAAAGGGTTCAACAAGCAGCAGCAATCTGTTCCCAAGGATTGGTGGACGGAGGACATATCTGATCTTGACATAGACCTTTTCCGATGCATAATTATAGCTATTAAATCAACATATATGCTCCCACCACAGCTCATTGGTGAAGCTTTACATGTTTATGCCTGTCGTTGGCTACCGGATGCTACAAAGATTACACCTCCAGAGAGCTCAGTGTCTCAGACTGACGATGTTGCAGAAAATCATCGAAAAATTATTGAAATCATTGTGACCATGATTCCAGCAGATAAAGGGTCAGTTTCAGTTGGCTTCTTGCTAAGACTTCTTAGCATTGCAAGTCACCTAGGTGCATCTGCAATTATAAAGACAGAACTTATAAGGAGATCTAGCCTGCAATTAGAGGAGGCAACAGTTAGCGACCTGCTATTTCCTACACATTCATCCTCCAATCAACATTATTATGATATTGACTTGGTTGCAGCAGTGCTGGACAGTTTCTTGCTGCTATGGAGAAGAACATCACCTGCTCCTATCGAAAATTCCCAGTCTATGAGATCAATTAGAAAGATTGGAAAGCTTATTGACACTTACCTTCAAGTGGTTGCTAGAGACATCAACTTACCGGTATCAAAAGTTTTATCTGTTGCTGAAGCTTTGCCAGATATTGCTAGGAAAGATCATGATGACCTGTACAAGGGAATCAACATTTATCTCAAGGTAAAGAGCTATATGCGGCATGTCTTAAATATAATATAAAGCTCAGGACTTGTTGAGCCCTGACAAAACTTTCCATGGCCTAATGCTCTCAGCAAGTTCATTATCATGGTATTCTCATTTCTGATCTACAAACCATTTATACATTCATTCATTTTCAAACAGGAGCATCCTGAACTGAGCAAGGCAGATAAGAAGCGTCTATGCAGGCCTCTAGACTGCCAAAAACTCTCGCCAGAAGTCCGTACCCATGCTGTAAAGAATGAGCGCCTTCCATTGAGAACAGTCGTGCAAGTCCTATTCTTTGAACAAGACAAAGGCTCGAGGGCAAATGATCAAAGAATGTCAGCACAGGAGCAACTACTCTCCAGAGGGAAACAGATACCGTTAGTGAGGGACGAGCTAAGTAAGCTACAATTAGAACAGCATGAACAAACCGCCCCACTGGAGGGAATAGGGAAAACACCAGCACCATCCGAAAGCAGCTCAAGAAATCATCAAAAAATGAAGAGAACAGATAAAAAGATAGCGTTGGAGTCAGAGAAAAGGGTGGTGAGGGAAGAAATAGAGGAAGTAGAAACTAAAGATGGAGGAAGCTCAGGAAGCAAGATTAATGCCAAAAAGATTATGAAAAACAGAAGTGGATCAGACCATAGCCGTGATAAAAGTAGAGACAGGTAGATAATTTAGACCATCCCGATCAATTTTCTCTTTTCTTGTTGGAATCATGTTCTTTCTATATAAAAAAAGAAAAAAAGAATGGGTTAAGTTTAGCTTATCCATCTGTGTTAGTAATCTTTTATACAGAGTTGAAAGCTCTATGCAGATTGCATTTTTGTTTTTGTTTTTGATTTGATACATCAACTATATGCCATATTTGTACTGGTTAATTTGCAATGTCAAATTACTACTGATTAATCAGACAGTTCGTATGATCTATAGCTGGTTTGATGTGGTCTGATCTCGGTGAACTAGGTAAAAGAAACTTGGCTTAAGAAGCTGACAGGCCGGCTTAAGTGAGAATTGAAGAGAAGTAGCAATTTCTTTCCTATTTTTTTAATCTTGGATCAAAATTAAAATCAAGATCCAAGCCCTTACAAGCCTGAGCTCCTTTTGTCATAAAGGGAAAACTTGATCGAATTCTCAACACAGGTAGTTCACTCTCCTGGCTTCCGGTCCAGCCTTGTGCTGTATATGCTGTCATGCCCAGACAAATCCTCTTTCTGATTCCTTGACATCCAAGACCTACAAAAAGCTATCACGCGGCACTGCTGAGTGCTCCAGGTCCGTCCAGGGTCATGGCTGCCACTCTGAATCCCCCCATTTTACACGCTTTTGGTTCTAATTCATGCATTTTTCAATCCAGGAGATAATGCCATTGCCATCAGAACCATAACCATAACCATACTCAATTCAAATGACGAATGATGATAATGCTATCAGAATCCGCAACTCCATCACCACCAGTCTAAGAGTAAGGAGGAAGCACAATCTCCATTATTACCATCTAATCACTGTGCTGCCAGTTAGGAAACAAACATTTATTCACTTGATTGAGTGGTAGTGGTGAATGTTTGGAGAAGATCAAACTCATAACTGCAGTAAACAAGAAGAATCAAAAGAAAACAAGGAAACTTAATTAAAATTTGAAGCCTGGAACTCAAGTTGCTGATTTCTTCTTCAAATTCATTGCATCCTTGTCCATCATTCGGTTATTCTTAACCCAATTTTATGCTTACAAGACTAGAATTTTCTCATCATGAAATCCTAGAAATACCATTCACACCCAAATTCATATACTTGATTTGTATCGGAAGTGGAAACATTGGAGATAAATAACATGTGATGAACATGTCTCTCTGATCATTCTGCCAACATCCCAAGATTCAAAGACTAACATTAAACACGGTACTTGGTTATTTGATTGGCTTCGAAGTTGTCTCTTTATGCATACATAATTTACTTTAACAAACTTGACTCAACACTAATATTCTTGGAAAAACCATTATTTTTAAGTAATTTTTTTAATAATTTTAATACATTTATGTAAAAATCAGTTGAAAAGCACATATTAAAAAAAATCATGGCAAGAATTTATTTAAAAAAACACTTAAAAAAAAAACATGTGAATCCAAGTAAAACGTTGCCTAAAACATCACAATTGCAAGAAAAACATTAGCAAGTAGCCCTGACCATAGCCGAGAAAAGAGAGCCAACAACCTTGTAAATCCACGTGTGTGTGGGCGTCAAAGACCTTGTCATAAACTGAAGCCGGCTTGGTTTGGCTTCCATTTTTGGCTGCCCCATGCCTGCTCTGACCTAAATGTAACCGAGACCAACACCATCCCCTTCCTTTCATTTTTGGTGCTTGAATTTTAATGTCTTGTCTTGCCTCTTGGAATTTATTAAATTAAATTGAAAAAATCACAATCACTCCCTTCCTCTTTGCTTTACAAAACAAAAACAAAAACACCACCTCTCTCTCTCTCTCTCTCTCTCGCTAGATAGTTATAAAATACTAATAAAAAAAACTTAACAACGGCAGGAAAAAGGAATAGGGAGAGAAATGTCTAAGAATCTTGACTTCTCCTCATCTTTCCTTCTTTCCTCTCCTTTGTTTTCCTAAAAGGTAAAGTCTTTTTCTTTATTTTTCATTTCAACTGTTTCTTTGTTTTCCTTCCATCAACTCTTCATTGTTTCAGTTTTTAAAAATTTTGGATAGTGATTTGATTTCTGTTTAAAAGTCAATCTTTTTTCTGGGTTTTGCTTGATCTATTGTGGGATATTGATTAAATTGTTTGTTGTGTGTGGTTTGTGCCTCAAGTTTCAATTTTTATGATGGCATTGGAGTTGTCGGATCAGAAAGTTTGGGTTTTTGGATCGGTTAGATGTAATACATTTGATGAATAGGTGTTTGTACCTGTTATCATGGCCTTTGCTTTTTTGGTATGTATAGTTAGACGTGGTCACATCTTTTGATTCATGTTAATTGAATATGGATTTTGGAATTGGATTTTGCTGTGAATCCTGATTGGTTAGTAACAATCTTCTTCTGAACGTAAAATCTTACCTGCCGAAACAAAAGTGGGAGCACAAGATTGATTTCAAAGTATTATTGAGGTATACTTGAAAGGTTAAGATAGTAGGTTAGCTATTTTTGTATTCCGTAATAAGTTAATCCCCCACCTAATAAGGGCCTTTCAGTTGTTGACATGGTGAATAAATATTGATATTAGCTCTTTTGGGTTAAAGGCTCTTCAGTGAGATGGTAAGCATGGTGTTACGCTTTAGAAGTTGGCTGTTTAGTCTCTAATAGTGTTTCTTGTTAGGCAAGAGAATATGTGTGATGCAAGCTCCCGGGATTTTAAACATATGAGTACTTTCATTTGATGTCTTACTTTTTCTAGAGATAGCTGTAGATAGGGTTTCCAAGATTGAAACATACCATTATGTAACTTGTCTTGTTCCCAGGCAATAGAACTTAAGCGCCCATCATTGTCCTATGGTCATCAGAACTTTCCTCTGAAAAGACATTTATGGAATTTGAATTTGTTGTTCAGATACTGAGTAAATTTTGTTCAGTGCTATTCAATATTGTTGTTGGTGTTGATTTTTGCTATCATATCTGAATTCTTAATGAAAGAATTCATTCCAAGCTTGAATTCTGATCCTCCAAAACAAGAGCAGAAGTGAAGGGTTTATTTCAAAGGATTGTTGAGGTACCCTTAAAAGGTTGAACTGATAGGAGCAAATTTGAACTGTTTTGTAGTCCCTAATAAATCAATCCCTAACCTTTTTAGATGGCCTTGGATTCTTATCATGAATTATATAAGGGGTGAATAAATTTTTTGTATTAGTTTTTTTAGGTTGTAGACACTTCATTGGGGTAAATTTTTTGTATTAGTTTTTTTAGGTTGTAGACACTTCATTGGGTTAAATTTTTTGTATTAGTTTTTTTAGGTTATAGACACTTCATTGGGGTAGTAAGATGGAGAACGCTCTGGCTGTTGGCTGTTCAGCTCAGAGTAAACATTAAGTATTTTCACATGCTGTGTCGCTCTTATTCTCTAAACATAAGTGTAGATGATGTTATTAAAAAGTTATTTTACTATATAGTCTCTTTGTATTTTTCCAAGTGAATAGAATAGATGTTAAACTCCCATTGTTGTCCTATAGTCATCTGAACTTCCCATTGAAAAAGACTTCTATGGTATTTGAATATATGGTTTCAAGCACCGTGCAATTGTCGTTCTAGGTTTGTAACTTATAATCATGCAAGTTAAGCTGGTTGATGCTGCGTGTGTGCATCTTCTATGATAACAGCATCCTGAATTTTGGGACGGTGCTCAACTTTTTGCCTGAGAGATGGGAAATGGAAAAGTTCTTTCAGATTCTTTCCAAGTTTTTAATAGTATTAGAAAATTCAAATATTTCTCCTGTTAAGTTTCTTGGTGAGAAAAATTGAGAATATTGGTTTCATTTGTTGCATGTTAGATCAAGAGTTGAATTGGTTGTCACTTGTCCAATAAGATTATACGTTTTGTTTTAGTTAAAGGAGATATAGATAACAGAAGGAAATATCATATTCTGATTAGTCTCTGATGTTTCTGTGCCATTTAATTCACTAGGCAACACAATTGGTATTTACAGGTCATGTTGCATTTATGATTACTTGCAGCCAATACGATGCAGGTGACAGAAAAGGACCATTGGTTTCTGAATTGATTCTATTTTATAATTCTGGTGTTTCCTTAATTCACTCTGTGACAAAAGAAGCAGAGCGTACTGTTTCGTTGTGTGTTGGAATTCTACAATGACTTGGTATTCTTGAATTGCATGCAGAAAAAGGGAAATAAATGAATATTAGATTCTGGCAGGCTTTGATAAAAGTTACAAGATTCTGATTTAGTTTTCTTTTATTTATTTTCTTAAGTTGAGCATATCAGAAAGGGATGCCCACTGTTTTATTTTAAACGGCAAATGTATAATATACAAAAATGTATTCATGGTTATACTTCTGTGATTATTATCCAATTTCAAAAATCAAAGTGTTTTAAAGAATTGTGTTAAAATATATGCACATGTTTGATTACGTGTTCCTAAATATATGCGCACATGTTTGATTGCATGTTCCTATTTCTCTTCAATGTATCCAAAGCCTGTCAACTTGAAAAGTCAGAAGTTTATTCTTTTTTTAACTAAATTAGTTAACTCCCGTTGACAGATCTGAATTTACTTTGGCAGTTTGATGAAATGCAACTTGTTTGTGTTATGGTATATCCACTCTCTAATTTCCTATACATATGATTTGGTTGCCTTGAAGTTCTCATCCACATACAAGTAAAGGGAAGTTTGTTGACATGGTTATTTCCTTCTCTCAAGTTAACTGAACTTGTATGATACTTTTTACACACCTTCCATAATTATAGCTATGATAGAATTTGAAATACATAAAATAGTATACCGTTACAGTGTATTCTCCTTTGTTTTCTTGGTTTCTTTCTTGCTGAATCAACAGTCTTTTGAGATAGAGTGCGTAATTGAAGTGTCTCTCTCTTTGCTCCAGGTATGGAGTGTTTTGATGTCTGGAAAAGATCATGGTGCAGTGCCTAGACGGATTAAAGCATTTGTGTGCTGCTATAGCAAACTGTTGTGATGCAGATTTGTATAAGCAACCCAGAGGGCTGGAAGATCCAGAAGTTCTTGCAAGGGAAACAGTTTGTATGTTACATCTTTTAATTAAATTTCAGCTCTGGTTTCAGTAATTGCTCTAGTGTAGTTATTAGCATTTAAATGTGCAACTTGATCTGTCATTCAGTTACCTTTGCTTTCTTATGACAAGTGATAGTTTTAGAATAGCTTGTCATGCATTCTATGCTTCTAGTGTGTTACATAAATCAACATCATATGAATTTTATAATTTCAGTTAGGATTAGGATTTCTAGATCAACTGCAAATGCTGGTCTTTGAATTCAAAGATTTTCCAATCATAAGATGCTTGTTCTTTCCTGATGCAGTTAGTGTGAGTGAAATAGAGGCACTGTATGAACTGTTTAAGAAGATCAGCAGTGCAGTGATTGATGACGGGCTGATCAATAAGGTAACAAAAGTCATGGCATATTCCAATTGTTCTAATTAGGTTATTCATTTTTTTCACCTATGGAAATGATTTATCCACTTTTTTAATATATGGAAATGATTTTTTTATTATTAAAGCTATCCTTTTAAAGAGAGATTTCTTTCTTAAAGCCTAATGTGTTTCTTCATCTTTAATAGTGGATAAATGAAAACTTTTATGAATATTGATTACAGGAAGAATTTCAACTAGCATTATTCAAGACAAATAAAAAGGAAAGTCTATTCGCAGATCGGGTATTTTATTCATTTTACCTCTAAAGTCTGTTGTTTCACTTTTTCTTGCTTTGTCATGGTCCATTTGTTCAAAGTTTTCCTATATTAGTTGCAGGCTTTCATTATGAAAATGCCTTCAATGAAGATTGCATATTAATATCTCAAGTCCAAACTTTTGTAGGTATTTGACTTATTTGACACAAAGCACAATGGAATATTAGATTTTGAGGAGTTTGCACGCGCTCTCTCTGTATTTCACCCCAATGCACCAATTGAGGATAAGATTGAATGTAAGTGTTGCTAATATATGTAAAATGTTTCGAGTAGACTCAAAGTAATCTGTAATCTGTAATTGATACTCGATATGTGCCTCCAACATCATCTTCTTTTTCTTGTTTTTTGTTGAGGGAGAAGAGATTGGTAATGCCGCTGTTGGAGAAGTTTTTTGATTATGGAAAAATCTGTTTGTTCAGTTAGATTTTAATTTATTGTCTTAAGTCCTCCATTTCCTCTAGATTTTTTAGCAAAATGCCTGTACTCCTTATATATTGATGTTTCTTGATAGGCCCCACTTTTACTCTATTGCAGTTTCATTCCAACTGTATGATCTCAAACAGCAAGGGTTTATTGAGAGACAGGAGGTACTTGCTCTTCTCAAGTGGAGATATGAGATTTATTAACTCTGAGAACTTGCAATATTTAAGATAAATGTCTGGATTTTATTATTTAGTATCAAATCTTGATGTACAGGTAAAGCAAATGGTAGTGGCTACACTTGCTGAATCTGGTATGAATCTGTCGGATGATGTAATAGAGAGCATTATTGATAAGGTGTTTCCTTAATCTAGCTGATTTTTATCTTGGCTGTCATTATTGCATGGTGCCATGTCAAAAGGAGTTAAAAGAAAATGAAAAGATGAGTGTTATATCACTGTTCTTGTTTATGTTAGACATTCGAGGAGGCTGATACTAAGCATGATGGGAAGATTGATAAAGAAGAATGGCGAAGCCTTGTTTTGCGACATCCCTCTCTTTTGAAGAATATGACTCTCCAGTATCTCAAGTGAGTCATTGCCTTATCATCAATGAATAGTACATAAAAATACAGTTTCTTTCACCAATGTTTCAAAGGTGACATTTTTTTTTTCATGTTTCTTGAACAGGGACATCACCACCACATTCCCAAGTTTTGTGTTTCACTCACAAGTTGATGATACCTGAATTGTAGATGTGAACAAATTTTACTGATGTAGTTTAGAAGAAACGTGCAGTTGTGCGTGCCAAGGTTTCCTAGGTATAGGGAGAATGTCATCTCGTGTTTTAGAGCTGCAATAACTAGAGCATGCGACTCCATTTTGCATTATCTTAGATTTCTTCCGGGAACAAACCGGTTCCTGCTGTTGTTTTTTCTTTCTTGCGTTTGAATGGGGTAAATTTCATGCTTGCAATTAAATTTTGATTTAGTTTTTTTGAGATTTTGGCCTCGGTTTTGCTTTCTACGCAATATATAAACGGTCTCTTTGACTTGAACCTACATAACTCGAGCGAGCAGGCTTTCACGACCAAGTTACCGAAGGACCGGTTCTTTTTTAAGCATGAATCCCTCACAATTTCCTTGTGTACGAGCAGTTAAATAACAATGAGTGAAATCATGGTGCGTCCCCTCAACAAATATAATGGTTGAATCTTAGAGGCTAAGATTTCCATTCATCTAGTTTTAAGTTCATTCTCAATTTAGGAGAATCAGGACAGCGTCACATATCAACATGGACAACAGAGAAGATTTATCTAAAGAGCAAGAGACCGCAGGCAGCGGATAAGAGATTGCATGTATTTGGCCAAGTTCTAATAAAAAACAGACCGTGTCTTGATTGCCAAATTAAGTACCATTCTTGACAAGCTTTTCAAACAGCCAAAAAAGACGAGATTAGATTAACTGAAGGAACTTGGGAGGAGACCACTCTAGGAGAATACAGAGCTAGTTTAGTCAACCTCCTCCATCTTGCTACCCTCTGCATCATCAGCATCTTCCAAAGGAGGCATGTCAGTATCAGCATCAGCACTGTCTTCATCAATACTCAAGCCCAGTTTCAGCATTCTGTGGATGCGACTGCCAAAGGTGTTGGGATCATCCAAGCTGAACCCGGACGTAAGCAGAGCTGTCTCGAAAAGCAAGAGGACCAGGTCCTTTACTGATTTGTCATTCTTGTCAGCATCAGCTCTCTTCCTCAGCTCCTCCATGATTGGGTTCTCTGGATTAATCTCCATTGTTTTCTTGCTTGACATATACCCCCCCATGCTGCTATCCCTAAGAGCTTGTGCCTTCATGATTCTCTCCATGTTTGCGCTCCAACCATACTCTCCAGTGACCAAGCAGCAAGGTGAGTCCACCACACGATCAGACACCACAACCTTCTCCACTTTGTCACCAAGCACGTCCTTGATCACCTTGCATAGACCCTCAAACTTCTCCTTCAATTCTTCCTTCCTCTTTTTCTCATCTTCAGTCTCATCAATCTTAAGACCTTCCTTGGTTGCAGACACCAACTTCTTTCCCTCAAATTCCTTCAGCTGTCCCACAGCATATTCATCAATTGCATCAATCATATATAGGACCTCGTATCCCTTCTTCTTCAGCTTCTCAAGGAATGGGGAATTCTCAACAGCCTTCTTGCTCTCTCCTGTAATGTAATAGATATCACTCTGGCCCTCCTTCATCCTTGTTACATAATCCTTCAGACTGGTCATCTCATCACCACTCTTAGTTGAGTGATATCGAAGTAACTCAGCAATCTTGGATTTGTTCTGCGAGTCCTCGTGAATACCAAGCTTCAAATTCTTAGAGAATGCCTCATAGAATTTGTCATAATCTTCCTTGTTCTCAGCAATCTCAAAGAATAGCTCAATGCACTTCTTGACCAGGTTCTTGCGGATAACCTTGAGGATCTTGTTCTGCTGAAGCATCTCTCTTGAAATATTGAGTGGAAGATCCTCAGAATCCACTATACCCTTCACGAAGCTCAAGTATTCAGGCATCAACTCTTCACAGTTGTCCATGATGAAGACACGGCGTACATAGAGCTTGATGTTGTTCTGCTTCTTCCTCGTGTCAAAGAGGTCAAATGGTGCCCTCTTTGGGACAAAGAGAACAGCTTTGAACTCGAGCTGGCCCTCAACTGAGAAATGCTTCACTGCCAGGTGCTCCTCCCAGTCATTAGTGAGGCTCTTATAAAATGCACCATACTCCTCTTTGGTGATCTCCTCTGGCTTCCTCATCCAAATAGGCTTCTGCTTATTCACTAAAGACCACTCATGTGAAACTTCCTTTATCTTCTTCTTTTTCTTCTCCTCCTTTTCCTTCTCCTCATCAACATCCTCTACATTGCCTTCCTCATCCTTATTGCCTTCCTCATCCTTCTTATCTTCCTCATCCTCGTCATCAGAAATCTCCTTCTCAGTGGTCTTCTCAATCCAAAGGGAAATTGGGTAGCTAATAAACTCAGAATGTTTCTTAATCAGATCCTTGAGACGACGCTCCTCAACGTACTCCAATTGGTCTTCCTTGAGGAAAAGAGTTATCTTAGTACCTCTACCAAGGTTCTCGCCAGAGCTATCCCTGGTGATAGTAAAAGAACCACCAGCCTGAGACTCCCACACATACTGCTCATCATCATTGTGTTTGGAAGTAACAACCACCTTATCAGCAACCAAGTAAGCCGAGTAAAACCCAACACCAAACTGCCCAATCATGCTTACATCAGCACCAGCAGTAACAGCTTCCATAAACTCCTTAGTTCCAGACCTTGCAATGGTACCAAGGTTGTTCACCAAGTCTGTCACAAACAAAGATAAGTTAAACACCAAACAGAAACATAACCTTAACCAATAACTGTAACAAAATTCAGACATCAACAGCTGCACACAGGATAATTAGATGCTTACCAGACTTGGTCATTCCAATGCCACTGTCGACAATAGTGAGGGTATTGGTTACCTTGTCGGGTACAATGTGAATGAAAAGTTCAGGTTGGGCATCGAGCTTGCTCTTGTCAGTCAAGCTATCAAAACGAATCTTATCCAAAGCCTATAAAATACAGAGATACAAGGATAGCATAAGCAAAACGCTACCACATTCATACCCATTAACTCTACCTTTGTCCAATCATACCACATAACACAAAATTGCATTTGCATTCAATGAAGAAGAAAGTAAAGAACAAAATTTTGTTTCCGATTCCAAAATAGTAATAAAACATGAAAATTTTCAAAACCGGATAAACGAAAGGATTATAAAAATATATTGATTTTTGACGTGATTAAAACCTAACAACAAAAGGGTTCATCAGACGACATCAGTCTAAAAATCAGCTTAAAACACAACTAGATACATGCATTGATTACTCTATTCATATAAAAACATTAAGGGACAAAAGAGTGAAGAATACAGGGATATCTGACATCATTAAATCACAGCAACAAATGGGTTTATCAAACACAACATTAGAGTCCAGAAATTCAGTTTTATTCATAAATTAACATTTATCGAAGCACGGCTACAAAAGGGCTTATCAGACAAAACATCAGATACCCAAATTTCAGAGGAAAAAACTTATTGAGCGACATACATTAGTTGCACAGTTTGGATCTTTAACATCACTAAATCACAGCAGCAATAGGGTTCATCAAACAGAACATTAGAGCCCCAAAATTCAGCCGAAGTCATACATTTATACGTTAATTAAAAAGAAACACAAAACGTGAAAGAGAGAGAGGCATACATCAGAGGAGTTGCTGATGAGTTCACGGAGAAAGATCTCCTTGTTGCTGTAAAAAGTGTTGATGATCAGACTCAGCAGCTGATTGATCTCAGCCTGGAAAGCGAACGTCTCTGTATCCGCCATTGTGATTGCCCTGCTCACAAGGAAAGAAACCAGAACGAGACCGCAAAAGATAGAGATTGAGCTAGGAGATCTAGAGGGTTCAGACAAAAACCAGGAATTGAGGAAGGGAGGAGTGTTGAGAGTGGTTTTATAGAGAAAGGGAAGGGAAGATCCTTGTTCTAGATCCTTCTTCTCCTTGTTGACGTTAACGTACTAGAATCTTCTTTTGCGTGACTGACCTTGGTGGATTACCAAAGCCGAGTAAGTTACATATTGGTCCCTCTAGTTTTTGTAACCAAATCGAATAATCCATTCAATTTTACAAACCGATTAATTAACCCTTTAATCAATGTTGATCATCTTGATTTGGAAGCTTAGGTAAAAAAAATACAATAGTCCTTTTATTTTTTAAAAAAATAATGAATTGATCCTTTAAACAGTGTTGATCATGCAGGGTTTTCAAAAATTGTCTTATTGTTTTCTTAATTTTAATCGAATTAATTAAACAATATATGTAATATTTGCTATTTAGTGGTAGTAGTGTTTACACCTTTTCAATCGTGTCCTTCCTTCCCTTTCCTTCTTGCTTTTACATCCTTTATATATTACATAATATGTTAGATTTAAAAAAAAAATATGATGAAAATGTAGATTTAATTTTCAAAATGAATTCTGAAATTGAGAAGATGTATAAAAAGTAAAGCTACACAATTAGCAAATACATACAATTACCTACCGGGTATGATATAAAACACATAAGAAAATATAAATATAAATTTGATTTTCAAAAAATAAATATTGAATACAATGTAAAAAATAAAACTATGTAATTAGCTTTTTTTAATTTTTTTTAAAAACTTGTTTTTGAGGTTATAATATATTTTTATTTAAAAGCAAAGAAACCAGGTTGTTAAATCTAGTTAAAGTCATGTTTTAGATCATGAGATGAATGAGTTAGCATGATGAATTTAAAATATTATTGTTTTAATATATTTTTTATAAAATATATAAAATTTATAATATTTTAATTTTAATTTTTAAAGCATAAACTTGATTTGGATAGATTGTAAGGAGTCAACTTTAGATTAATTTAAAACTAATTAATTAAGTCTGAAAATAAGGTTACCACTGGATGCATGAATTTAACAAACTAGTTTGAGGAACTAATATTATATTATTTATCATGTTAAAAATATTAATTAATTCATTTTAATAATGAAATATATTTCTTTACTAATTTTAGAAAATATTTAAAAATAATATTTTATATTATTTTTTAAAATTAATTTTTAATATCAATACATTAAAACGATATAAAATAATAAAAAATAAATAAAAATAAAAAATTAAATTTTGCAAAAAACAACATTTCAATCGCCATTTAGTTCACGATCAATTCCATTCTATCTAAACTCATTTTATTACGTTCATTTATTTTTATTTTTATTTTCTTGGCTAAAGCAGGTGTCTTCTAAGGACAAGAGTCATACTTATTTTTATTTTAAATGAAAAGGGGCCGGGAGCAGCTAAAATTGATGGAATTGGTGGTCCAGCTACATATTCAACTTGAAGAACATATGATATTATGTCATTTATTTTCATACAGGTATGAGTGTTTTGTCTAACTAACAGGTTCATGGAAAACCGGTATTAGTTTTTTTATTCAAAAATCTATTGTCACGACCTTAATCTCGGATTCGTGACAGACAACGTAGGAGTGGTGTTTAAAGGACACCCTACCTATGCTAAGCTTAAAAACGAACATATTAAAAGAAAAGGTTATTTAAAAATATGCAACATTTTATAATCTTCAAAAATATTATATTATTTAAAATTGATAAAATCAAAAGATAGTTCAAAACTCTTTATCAGTAATTAAAACAAAACAAAATCTATAATATTCATTACATTGTCAAAATCCAAACTTAAATAAAATAGAGTAATAGTATAATATCTAAGACATTGAATCAAAATTAAAAGGAAACTTCACAAAACAAGCAAAGCATTAATAAAGTCCACCTGTTATTAGAAACTAAGAACTTGAAATAATATTAAAAATGAGGGGTGAGTTCAACCAAATTAGTGAAGGAATAATATTTAATATATATTTTAGATATTAATAATTTACAAATCGATTTATCTTGATATATATATATATACACATGCTAAATATATTATCATATAGCAGTAGAATATATGTCAGAGATTAGATGATACCCGAAAAGTGACCACTGTAGGATGATCAGTCCTCACTTGCTGATGTCTCTTTTACTAGCTAAGTATACAAAATACTATGTGCACATAGATTAACTACTCTCCGTTAGCATAGAATTACTAACAAGTTCTATATCAAGACATAATATATATTCACAAAATTATTAAAAAATATATATTATATTAAATAAAATTTAGTTTGACAGTTTGCGAGTGCAAATTCAAGAATAAATAAGTACTCGAAAAATAAAGCAACATATATAAGTATTTAAAAATTTTACTAGGTGTGTTCATTGTATAATCAACATACATATTTATTTATAATATATGCATATTAAATATTATCCCACTTACCAGGAAGAATATAAATTAAAAAGAATATCAGATAAAAAGCCTGAAAAACCTATTAAGGATCGTTAGAGAAACCTACAATAAATATATGAAATATACTCAAAGCAACTCAAAATAATATAAATAAAATATTCCAATTCAAAAAAAAAAAACCAGGTTTAGTCTCTCAAGTTTAAGAACTAAAATGATAATTATTCAAAATAGGGATCAAAATATAATTTTATCAAAACTGGACCAAACTATAAATATATAACCATATTGAAATTTCACACATAAAACATCCTTAATTCTGTCCAGAATGACACAGGAACCAAATTGTAATGCTTTAAAAGTTCATGGACTAAAATGTAAATTCCTAAAATTAAGGGACCAAACTAAAAATATTTTTAATCAATTATCAAACTAAGATTCATCATTCTTATCCTAATAATAACATTGTCCAAAATCTCAAAATACATGTAGGGGTGAAATTGTAATTTTTCAAAGTTTAGGGACTAAATTGAAACTTTCACAAATTAAGGATCTAAATAAAATTTGATCATCTTCAACTTCAAGACCATTTTGTTCAAATTTTACAGCAAAGTAAAAATAATTTCTTAACCCATAAAAATTAATGTAAACAAATTAACTCGTAAATCTTTATTTTCAACAACATGCTAATTAATAACCTAACATTAAACCCTTAATAATCATAAATCAATTTTAACAATATAAACTTTCTATCATTATAAAATTTAATATCTTTTTTAATCATTCTATAACAAACTATAATCGAAAGTAATATTAAAGAGAATTGCTTGCTATTTTCACCTTTCTTGAACCAAAAACTCAAGATAAAAAAACCAAATTATTTGGTTTGAAGAGGGGAGGATCATGACGGCTATAGGAATTAGAAAAGAGAAAAGAAATTCTCTTGCAACTCTTTCTTAAATACCTAGATTAACTTAAGTTGGTTTTCGGTTAACTTGAACTTAAGTTTGGATCAAAAGTTTTGGTCTTATATTTATTGACATGTGTTTTAAACACGTAAACAACTCTTCCTTAAATATCTGGATTAACTTATATTGATTGTAGGTTGACTTGAGCTTAAGTTTGAGTCACAAGTTTAGGTCATATATTTATTGACATGTGTTTTACGCAAGTGAATGGATGATGTTTGCATATTTAAATGGTGTGTTTGATGCCACTCGGTTGATTTTTAAAAAAAATTTATTGACTTTCCAAAATAAAATAGAAAGAGATAAAATTAAGTAAGAAAATTACTGATTTTTCAAAAAAACTCCCGAAAGAGGTAATAAATGAGGCAATAGTGCTGGATTTGCAGGTCATCCATGCTGCATATCTACAAATTCTATTCTTCTTCTTAATGAAGAAACCTTGACAAATAGATTTTACCTAAAATCAGTGGCCTTCTCTTTCGGACTAGATGGACAATCCACACTCTTCTGCTATTTTAAACTCCAGTGGTATCATGCATGTTTAAAATTCCAGTGGTGTAAAATGCACAGCCCTCTAATTGATGGAACTGTTGAAGCATGGGGTTACCTTCTCTCATATGTTTCATTGCCATCCATGCATGTACTGTGTTTATAAGGAAAACGCATGCAATTTTCCAAGCCATTAATTTCTCTGATACACATAATTGGCCAGGAAAAATTAGAGCCACCTGCTGCGAGAAACGGAAGAAGTGGCAGTAATTATTGTAGGAGCTGGCCCTTCAGGCATAGCAACCTCCGCATGTCTTAATCGACTTGAGATTCCAAACATTGTTTTAGAAAGGGAGGGTTGTTGTGGCTCTCTATGGAAGAAAAGAGCATATGACCGCTTGAAGCTACACATCCCTAAGCAATATTGCGAGCTGCCCTACATGTCCTACCCTTCTAACGCACCAACATTTGTTCCCAGGAATGGCTTCATTGCTTACATGGATGAATATTTGTCACATTTTGGCGTTACCCCGCGATTCAATAGGTCGGTGGGACTCGCATTTTACGATCTTGATGCTGGGAAATGGCGCCTTGAGGTGACAAATGTTTGCTCTCATGTAAAGGAAGTTTACGTCGCGCAGTTTCTCGTGGTTGCAACCGGTGAAAATACAGAGGAATACATGCATGCTAGCCAGTTTTCTAATGGAAGAAAATACAGAGGAAAAGATGTTTTAGTTGTTGGGTGTGGGAATTCTGGCATGGAGATTTCATATGATCTGTGTCAATCAAATGCCAGGACCTCCATTGTTAATCGCAGCCCGGTAGCCAATTTCTCCATAGAATTCAATGCTGTTCATAGGATTAATTTATTGACTGAAACTGTTTCTCTCCTGACATGTCCAGTCTGGCAATGATTTTGCTGAAATTTCTCTCTGTCACATCAGTGGACACAATCCTCGCAAAGCTTTTCAAATTAAGGTTTGATGATCTGTCCGAATACGGGATTCAAAGACCAGAAGAGGGTCCATTTTATCTTAAAAAAACGCAAGGTCGATCTCCCACCATCGATGTTGGGTGTGTGGACAGAATCAAGGAAGGAAAAATCAAGGTAATTAAGTATGACATATGATTACAATATTAATGAATCTCTTCATTTCTCCTAGGTCGTCGTCTTCTCCACTTGTCATGCGACGAACAATGATACGATCAGTCTGTGATAGGTCTTTCCATCAATGGCAAACATACAAGGAAAGAAAATTGAATTTACGAACGGCGAGAGCAATCAGTTCGACGTCATTATCTTTGCCACTGGCTACAGAAGCACTGTGGGAAGATGGCTAAAGGTGTGCTCGACGACTTTCATCGCATTGAATGTGTTTAAGCACGCACGTAAATGTTGAGGAGATTAATTCTATGATCGATCAAGCAGGGTGGTGAGGAGCTCTTCGATGACAATGGATTCCCCAAGCAAGACTTGGTGAACAAGTGGAAAGGATCAAATGGTCTTTACTGTGTTGGATTTGCAAGAAACGGCTTGCTCGGTATTTCAAGCGATGCCAAAAACGTATCGCAAGACATCAGTACTCTGATTCTGAATTGTCAAAACTGCTGAGAAATAATCCTTCTGTGACGAGGCTCCCTTTTCTTTTCACCCTGATTTTCATAAAAAAAAAACAGGAGCAATAAATAACTTAGACAAACGAGTTCTTACTATTTTTTTTTTATGTACATAGGATATCCGGACCAGATTATACGCACCACGATTAATCCACACGGTCCACTAAACATTCTGTAAACCTAATAAATAAATAAAATACTACAGGAGTGACAGACGATACATTATAACATTATAAGGTTCGAATCCAGATACTAAAAAAAATTCTTACTATTTCTTGTTTGTGGTTGGCAGAGGATGAACACCAACTTAGTATTTTCATTGGAATGATAAATATACCATTTTAGTTTGGCTAGCTAATCTCTTTAATTTGTGTTTATTTTATTTTTACTTAACAGTCTTTTTTAATGGAGAAAGACTTAAGTGCCCCTAGAATCTTCTATCCTAATCCTAGTTTTTGACCTTTTGTAATCACCAGATTACATTCTTCCACTTGCCTAAGAATTAAAAAGCTTAATTGGATGGCAATATTGCAATATCGAGTAATCATGGTCATTTAGAGTGAATGGGAGCCCTAAGGTAGGCCCAAATAGTGAAGAAAAGAAGTAATAAGATAATAAAAAGCCCAAAAGAACAAAGAGAGGAGACGATGGTGTTCAAAATCACTCACAGACAGGGGAGAGGAGAGGAGAGAACAGGTCTGTGCTCTGCTGCTCTATTTCTCTCTCATCACTCTCAGGTGGGTTTTTCATGCTTGATCATTTTATATTTATTTACAATTCCTTTCTTTTTTTTATATATAACACAAAGGCTGACTCCTTGCTTCTCTTGTGTTTTGCTTGTACATGCGAGTGTTGCAGAAAGCATACAACTTTAAGCTGCAAAATGGAGAAAGGAGGAGGAAAAGGGTTCTCTCTCCCATCCAAAGAGCCTAACTCTTCTCTCAAGTCCTGTATGGATGCTTTACATTACTCTACATGCATTTTTCCATGTGTTCCTGCTATTTTTATCTTCATAAAAGAAGAAAATTTAATGGGGTTTAATTAAATAAATTTATCAAATTTCTTTGCTCTACCCTAAGTCTATGGAGGGTATTACTGTTGTGTTGGTTCATCCTTGTGGTTTAGGGTTCTGTGAATTTTGGGTTCTGCTTGCGTTTCTCTAATATCTTTGTTTTTATTTTATTTTATTTGTAGCCATTATTTAGGTTTTGTTTTATTACTACTTAGTTTATCTAGTCTTCTCCTTCAAGCAATTTGCAACATTGGAACTATTTGGAGGCGCCATTATAACTGAAGTACTGAACGATGTGAAAAGGCTTTCATGTTTTTTTTTTTTCAATGAAGACCCCACATGCACGCTTCATTTCTCTCTTCTTCTTTTTTCTGGACTGGACAATAATTGAAACTACTCATGGTTGCTGTTTGAATGTCTTTGCTAGCATCGACTAAAGGAAAGGATGATTCAAATAAAGGAAGGAAAATCCATTTTGAGTCTGAAGGTAGCATATTTATGTGTACTTTGACTCAATCTCTTACCTTTTCTATTTCTGGGATTTGTTCTTCATAGTTGTGTTTTACTATTTAAAATGCATTGCTTTGAGAATTTCTGAACAGTTTCTGCTCCTTTTCTTATACTCATCATCATTTTGTAGCACTAATCTTACTGTGCATCATTGTTTCTCGTTGGGTATTTATTTATTTATTTATTGATTTCTGTTGATTTTCTTTATACAATCAAGGTAATTTCAGCAAGGGGGGGAAAGGAGGCAAGATTGCAAATGGTGGGAAAAGTCCAATGACAAAAGAACCACATCCACTTGAGCTAAAAATTGAGTCAGGTATATATTCTTATCCTAGCTTTACATATCTCATTCATCAGATCTCCAAAGATTCATTTACTTGTTTTTCTTTACTAGAGAAAAAGAATTACATGCTAGTTGCTATCACAATTTTAGCTCGTTATTTGCCCTCAATTCTAAACTGCTTTATACAGGGTTAATCTTTTCCAACTTTTCCAATGTTACTATGCATGGCATGCTTTATAAATGATTGTAGGGCTTTCATTTCCTCTCTCAAAAAGTACCCTCTATATTTACTGGATTCACAGTGATTTTTATTTCCTTGGGTAGGATACCACGATACTATCATTATTTTTGCTTGTATATGCAGAACTCCCACAGAATGTCAAACCCCTGATGGATTGTGAGGCTGCACAAATCTTACAAGGAATCCAGGACCAGATGGTTCTGCTGTCTCAGGATCCAACCATCAAACTTCCTGTGTGAGTAACATGTACAAAGCTTCTATTATCAAGTAAAAGCATCTTGGAATGCTGAAATTGTGTTGCTTGTTTTCAGGTCATTTGATAAGGGGTTGCAGTATGCTAAGAATGGTGCCCGTTATACAAATCCTCAGTCTGTTAGACGAGTTCTTGAGTATCCTTGTTTTTATTGCTATAGGAAGTAGTTATAATGAACACGTGCTGATTATGCATTTTATATTAGTATTCTGTGATCAAACTATTGTTGAACCATTAACTCAAATGTCAGGGCATTGAGAAAATATGGTGTCTCTGATGGAGAGGTATCAATCTTAACATGAGTTAGTTCTTTTTAAGGAAAAAAATAAATGCAGCTTTTAATTTCAACTTGATGAGTGCATTGCAGATATCTCTAATCGCCAATGTCTTTCCTGAAAATGCTGATGAAGCTTTTGCACTTGTCCCATCTTTGAAGGTATGATTTTTTTGTTTTTGGATATGAGTGCATTTCTCCTGTAACTATCCTGGGTTTTTTCATTCAATAGTCTAAAAACAGAACAAACTTTGTTGTGAAAAGCTGATGAATTGATGCAAAGCTTTCTTGATCCACTACTGTGGAAGGCATTATATCATAATTTTTTGATTTGTTTTCTCCCTTTTGTCAGTCTAAGGCTAGCACACTTAGAGAACCCCTGAAGGACATTTTAGGTGAGCTAGCTAAGTTTAAACAGCCAGCATGAATTTCCAAACAGTTGAGGTGGAGATTCTTGGCAAGATATCTCCTTTTTGCTGCTTGAGCTGGTGGCCAGTTTTCTGAATGCGGATTCATCTCATTCATGGGGAGATGGAGATGACAATGTTGTGATGGATGGAGCTTGTATATTATAAACTCCTTGATAAGAAGTTTTTCATATCTTGCCTATTAACTACATTTAATGTAATTAACTCA
This sequence comes from Populus ilicifolia, assembly GCA_015708895.1. Classification (NCBI taxonomy): domain Eukaryota; kingdom Viridiplantae; phylum Streptophyta; class Magnoliopsida; order Malpighiales; family Salicaceae; genus Populus; species Populus ilicifolia. The sequence goes on along the minus strand of SRLM01000236.1, from coordinate 39,772 downwards.
GACTAGTAATGATCTATGTACTTTCTAACCATTAAAATCTTGCGTTTTTTGGGTTGATTGTTTGCCATTAGTAGATAGCAAAGCATGAATTGAACTGTTGAATCATCTGGCTAAAGCGTTGATGCATGTAACGCCTAAGGTCCCTTGGGGGATCAAGTAAGCAATGTTTGTTCCAGACTCGTGCTATGCCCTCTTTGCGCGATTGTGGTAGATTTCTTGCCATCATCTGTCAGCTTCACAAGGAGTCGGCCAGCTCCTTGATGGTTCAAATTCTTAACAATGTGTCCCTACCTTTTCTGTATGCTATTTGTAAAAGAACTTTTAGACTACTGTTATTCATCACAATACCCTCTAATATTTCATTTAAGAGATGCTTGCAAACAGACCAAGTTATAAAAAATAAAATAAAAAAAATGATATTCGTAAATGAACAACTCCAGTTAAAGTTCTGAGAGAATGGACGTGACTCGATGCATAACAAGTATGTTCAAGACTAAAGCACAAGTTTTTCTTTTTATCTGTTTTCTAAGATAACACCTGTATTTTATCTTAAAAAGGTATGTAATTACCTGCTAGGGAATAAGTTAAAATCCGATATTAATTCAATATCCCAGTTTCTCATGGCAGCGAAGTAGATGTGTTTTATGCATTACCTATCAAAACACAGGATGTTAGTGGTTCGAGAAGTTGACTTCTCTTTCTCTCTTTCTTTAGCCAGACTTTCGGTTCTGCTCTCAACTTGGTTTCAAGTACTGTTGATACCCAAGGCACTCTCTTTTTTCTTTCTTTACTTCAACTTGTTAAAGGGTTTCTTTAGTTGGTTGACAAAAGAAAGAATTTTTAATGATCCGTAAAGGGTTTGTCTTTGTTTGAGTTGCATATAACATAGCCAAGAAATACAGTAATGGCGTAGGAAATGCGAGGGAACTAGAAGAGAAGGGAGGGTTAGTGCTCTATGGAGTGGATGCAATAGAGACGAGTCAGTGCAACTTTTTGAGGACTCAGAGGTTTGATCGAATTGTCTATCAACTTCCCTCATGTTGATTTCCTCTTCCCTGAGGGTAGCTACTGCCAAATCCAGTTATGTTCTAGTCTCTTACACAATTTATATTCCCCTTTGCTTACTTATATAATCATGTCATTATATTAGTTATTTATTGTTTATTTTATGAAGTTAATTTTGAATTTCCTGTATTAGAATTCTTAACACCAATGAGATAGAGTCTAAATGATGCATTCCCACGTAAGAGCAAGTCTTTAAGCGAAGAAAGCGAGAACCCACTAACTAATTTTCGCTCAATAAAACAACTAAAACTATCTGAATTCGATTCCTCTTCTTTGGGGTAGCTATTGCCAAATCCAGTTAGGTTCTCTTGCTCACTCTTTTCTTTAAGTTCTGTGTTTGTTGGTTCATGATTATTTCAGCTAGTCTCTGCATTGTTTCTTTCTCAAGGTAACATTGAACTTTTGTTATTTTAGGGTATTAGTTCTCTTTAAGACTTTAACAACGGATGGACATTCTAACTAGGCTGAAACTGAGATGTAATAGAGAGGTTTGAACAAAATATTTCATTTGAAAGTTACTGAAGGACTGTCTTTCTTATGGTCATAGTAGCATGAAAAATGACTCGCGCGGGAAATTAATTACATTTCCTGAACAGAACAAGAAACAGATGAATCTTGATTACATCATCATGCTTTTAAAAAGATTCATTCATGCACGAGATCGATCAAATTTGAATGGGAAGAACTGAAGAACTGTATGCTGAAAGGATGTGTTAAATTTTCTTAATATCTGTTTGCTTTCATGCCTATCTAGAGATCCTTGTGTAGTGATATGGATATATCGGAATTGGAAAAATTAAATGATGAAAATATGTTGGGATTGAAATAGGTTGAACAAGATATTGCTAAGGGGTTATTTGAGCAATGGCAAAGTCATGTTGAAAAAGGATAAAGGGGAGATTCGTGTAACACATAAAGGCGACAATGGAATTTAGTCAAGAAAGCAGAGAAGATAGGCTTGGTTTTTGCATGAAATTGTGCCCTTCTCCAAAGATGACTATCCAGGATATGACAACAAGAGAGAGCTCATGGAAGCCTTTCCGATGCTCCCTCTCGACTTGGGGATAGCAGTACTTAAAAGTTCAAGCCCAACCAGTCATCCAAGTTCAATAGATCATCAAGTAGACATGCCTGAATGTTCTGTGGTGATAGATAGCTGAGCAGAAGTACTGCTGATTCGTGAGTACATCTTGTGGAACATGTATTTTCATAAATTGATACAGCTAGTGTTTTGTAATAATTACTCGTATTTTTTGGTGTTCAGAAATCAAAATACTTTAGCAGCTGATTAGTACCATCTTAAACCAAATATATCCCTGATGCTTGCTTTGTCGAGGCTTCATGGTTCATGAGGTGCTGCATAAAGGTACGCCTTAGGAGAAAGTCCTATGGTTACGACGGCATGTTGGCATGTTGGCTTTCAGGAAAGTGATTAATGAGAGTCTGTATGATCTCCATGGAAGTTGTGTTCTGTATAACCCCATCTCCAGTGAAATTGGTATTTTTTTTAATTGAAGAAATAACACCAAGCGTGAAATGACATGGATTTCTGGAGGATTCGCATGCCATTGACATGGAGGAACTGGTCAAAGTTTTATAGAGATAAACGGGGCGGATCCTAGCTAGTGCACAGGTTGAATATATATCCTCAGGATGAGCTGAGGAAGAGATGCAATTTTCTTCTTCGTTAAGGTCTTCATTACGACGCAAAGCATACTCAAGCTAAAGTATTATATTTTGTCATTGTCTTCCATTGTTTAACCTTGTGATGTAATAACTTATTCATGAAACTTGTTCATGAAAAAGACATGGTGATTTACAGACAGCAATCCCGGAGTGCCAATTGTCCTTGTATATACGATCTTAACTATATATGCAATCCAACTTTTTGATAACGAGGCCTGTAGCGTTTGTCAATTGGAAGGATTAGAGTATTTAAATAGAAANTATATATATAATGAACATTTTTAAAACATAGAAAATCAATCGAAACGACAGGCCTGGAATTGTTCATTGTGCTTTCTTCTTAATTACCATGGATTTATCCCTGGTGCAAAGAAAATGTAGGTGAAACTTACGAAACCAGTGCCTGTCAACATTGCTATTTTCTTAGAAATCACAACATTGAATGCAGGAGAAGAAAAACAAGATGGATATTTGGTTGACCTGATCAAATTTTACTTAGTAAATGAACTTTTAAAATCTTCTGGTGATATTAAATTATGGTGTAATAAAAAAATTTAGATAATTTTTTTATTGTTTAGGGTAGTAGATCAATTTTTTTCCCTTTCTTTTCTAAATCTGTTTATTTATTTATATCATTGTATTTTATTTTTGCTATTGGTTTTATGGTATTTTCAATATACTCTTAATGATTATAAAAAAAGAAAAGAAAAAAGAAGATAGACATTCATATAGATGACCTAATTATATCATTTGTAATATATGTCTTGTGAGAAAATAAATGGAAGGATGCAATCATCATCATTAAGAATATAGAATTTCATATAGATGACCTGATCGATGGCTAGGGGTGCTTCATTCTTTCTTAATTGTCTAGTTGAGGCCATAATTAATGCTGTATAATATAGGGTAAAGTATTTTACCAGGAGCACAAGACAAGTTCCTGGTTTCTTCGAATAAAATAACTAGCTAGCTAGCACTGGTAAATTCATACATTACCATGGGGAACTACAACTCCACAACAGACTCTGGTGCTTCTGCTTATTCTCGACTTCCTAGTAGTCACTATTCTCGTGATGATGATCACCCCCTAAGTGACCCTCTTTTAAGCAATATTACACAGGTTAAGTATCGATTTATTATTATTATTATTTTATTACCACTTGATTTGCTGAACTTGTTCATCCGGGTCTCGAACATTTAGTATGATAACTTTGTTTGTTGATTATGGCATGCAGAGGATGGAGGAGCAACACCAGCAGCTTCTTCATCATATTTACGAAGCAACTCGTGTAAAGGAGACTGTAAAATCTGCCACTACGTCTAGCTCTAGCTCTAACCCTAACCCTAACCCTCCTCCCTCTAAGCCCACGGTAATATTTAGGTTTCTATTTTCATTTCCTGATAAATTTTACCTCATCAATTAATTTCGTGTTGAATATATATATATCTGATGATTACTGCAACCCATGAAGGAGCAAAAGCCGAATGGTCACCATGCCCTTGAAAAGGAGCTTCATCAAGAGTTGATGATCAGGCATGGAGATGCAAAGCCAAAAGCGTTAGCTTCATGCCCTTCATGTTATGTGAGTCGTTGATCCTTTCACTGCACCAATCCAAATTAACACATCATTTCTGATGAATTTTTAATATACGATGTGAAATCTAATTAATAGCTGAAGGGGTAAATAATAATTTGCTGGTAATAAATGGTTGTCTTCAATATTGTTAATTAATTTGTTGTTGATGAAGAAACAAGGAGAGGCCATTGAGAGACTGAAGGAGAAGAATGCTAGTCTAGATAAGAGAGTCATGGAGTTGACAGCTACTATAGAAGAGATGAAGAGGACTAGTGATTCATACATTAATAATAAGAACATCAAGATACCTGCAGCAGGCTCAGGCTCAGGCTCAACACCTCATCAGATCATCATCAGCACTCCAATTATACCTGATGATCTTATAAACCTGCAAACTAGTCCAGTTCCTGATAGCACCAATGAAATTGATCAGATGAAGGATAATTCAATGATGAGTGAACAAAGCTCCGCGTCACAAGCTCTACAATCTGAGATCATCTATGGATCCCTGAATGATCTTACTGGATGCTTAGTGGTTTTGATCTTTCTGGTGGCCGTGCTCGTTGGTGTTTTACTATAAACAATCATCATTTCATAGTAATAATTAAGACATTTATAAATATCTTATGCGTGCATGTGCTCATCATGATACATCTCTTTCATGATTTTTGTAGACTTTAGTTGAATAAAAAAGACGAAGACCGTTCTTCTTTCTTTCTGTATTTCTAAGCTTTTTTTTTTGTCGGTATTTTATTTTGGATACTGAGTACTTTATAGTTTTTTAATATACTCTTAATGATTATATTAAAAAAAAAAGAAAAAAGAAAGAGACAAAGACAGCCCTTCATATTTATATTCAAAGCATTTAAATCCAGACAAGAACTTTTAGAAGCGAAATAGAAATAGAAATAGAAAGAAGCTAATCCATCATGCATCCATGAAGCTTGTTTCATGAGGTTTACACAAGTAGATATGTAGAGACAGACTCACCACCCTGACGAAGTTACTATATCTGCTGTGAAATCTAAACACTCGTTACGAAAGATCATGACAGTCCAATTACAGTTTCCCACGTGGAAATGTTATTAACCAGTCAAAGTTCTTCTATCCGGGGAAGCTATCATTAAAAGTCTAAGGATAAAAAAAAAGAAAGAAAAAGAGTTGAGTATTTGGTAAGTAATTTTATTTTAACGAATAAAGAAAAATAAAAGAAGAGAAATTATCATTGACCTAATCAGAGGATTGTGTTCGACAAAAACAATGTTTTTTATCCTTTATTAATATCTTGTTGTCTCACTCTAGTACCATGAACTCATCAAATTTCAATACCATTCTCAACTTTTTAATAATTATTTTTGTTAAACTATGTTGATATGCAACCAAGACAAGATCAAACCTTTAACTAATTAATTTAATTTTTTTATATAAAAATAATAGCATTTTGATCTCTTAAAAAAATTAAGATTAATCCGAGTTGAATCTCCTGATCTTCGGATATGCTTGAGATTCATATAAAGCTAATTTGTAATTAATATATAATTTAATGGGGGGGGGGTATATGCCTCGATTAATAAAAGTGAAGGGTTTGAAGTTTGATTTCATCATCTCATGTTGTTGCTAGTTTCTAAGAAGTTACCTTTTGAATGTTGCTGCTGATTAAACTTTCGATTTAGGCCCCGTGATAATTAATTTACCTGGTAAGTTCTTAGCTAGCAACTTGAAAAGGGCTTATACCTCTCATTATAATTGAGGGGTTGGCATGCATCATGATCAGAATGAGAAGCTTCATCTTAATTCCTTGTTGCCTTTTCGTATAGGTTACTTAGTGTTGACCTTTACTAAGCTGCTCTTGCCTTCTCATTTAGGTTACTTAGCGTTGGCCTTTACTATTTCAAAGGTCTCGCCTTTTTTTATTTTTGTTATGTGTGCGTGTGTGTAGTTTACCTCTTCTTTTTCTTTTTTTTTTGATTCAGTATTTTCCTCTGCTAATGCTTATCATTAGTTTATATAACCTTCATGGATTCTTGAATGATTTATCTGCATCTTGCGGGGTGCTGACTGATATATGAAGAATAGAGTTCCAAGTTGTCAATTTTATAATCCAAGTTAATTATTAGGTATTTTTTAAAAAAAGAATTTTCTCCTGTCATGGAATGTCTTGTACTATTTTTTAGTATCAGTTGTTGCTCAGTGAGTGGGATACATATGAATATCTAAATTATTGAGCCGCCAAATAGTTGTAGATGTGAAAGCTTATGTATGTAACCGAAATCGTTTGATGAGCAGTTTGTACCAAAACCAGAACGATTAGAAAGTTGGCAGCATCAATATGGGAAGCAAACATTCAAGGAATCAGGGTCGTCATCATGATTCGTATTGTTATGGGGCTTCATCAAAATATCCAAGCACATTATATTCAGCAAGGCGTGCTGCTTATGATGGTGGAAGTGTTGGTGGGAGAAATCACTTGTGGTGGCTTTGAAACACTCAGATGGGATAAAACACACTCTTTTATTTCAAGAACAAAGCTTACAATTACATAAACAAAAGCTTACAACAACCTCTCTCTTTTTCTCTCTTTCTCTCTAGTGTTTCTCTCAATCTCTCCACACATAATTGTATAAACTTAGCTATCTATTTATACACGAAATCAAAACAAGAAAATTCAACTTTCAAGTGTGAAGGCGGTTTGTGACCGACGGTGTGAAAGCGGCTGGCGGCTGGTCGGTTGGTGGCTGGGCGGTGACAACTGGTGGTTGCCTTCCTTGACCTTCTGGATTGAGTTTACTTCAACAAATCTCCCCTTTAAACTCAATCGAGGGATGTCATTCCAAGCATGAATTTCAATCTGATAAATACTTCTCTCTTTAATGGCTTGGTAAAAATATCTGCAACTTGATCATCTGTCTTGCAGGATATCAGCTCGACTTCTTTGTTCTTTACATGCTCTCGGATAAAATGATGACGTGTATCAATATGTTTACTTCTTTCATGATACACCAGGTTCTTTGCCAATGCAATCGCTGATCGATTATCGATATAAATCTCTGTAGGATTTTCTTGAGGAAATCCCAAAAACTTCAGCAAATTCCTTAACCATATTAAATGGCATACAGCTGAGTTGGCAGCAACATACTCAGCTTCACAGCCTGATAACGTGACAATTGATTGCTTCTTGGATGACCATGTGAAAGATGTATCTCCCATGAAAAATACAAACCCTGTTGTACTTTTTCTTTCATCCAGATCTCTACCCCAATCACTATCCGAGTAGCCAGTAAGATTGAAATTTGTACTTGAGGTATAAAACATACCTTCATTTATTGTGCCTTTGATGTAGCGAAGAATTCTCTTGGCTGCATTCAAATGAGACTGGTCTGGCTTCTCCATATATCTGCTGATCAGTCCGACTCCGTAGAGTATATCTGGTCTGGTACATGTCAAGTACCTTAAGCTTCCTACTAAGCTTTTGAAGTAAGTTGGATCAACATTTCCAACTTTACTTTTCCTCAATTCCACTCCATTCTCAACTGGAGTTGATACCGGATTGCAACTTTCCATCTTGAACCTTTCAAGAATATCTTTGGCATAACTTCTTTGGGATACAAAAATCCCTTCTTCTTTCTGCACCACTTCCAAGCCAAGAAAATGTGCCATCAGACCAATGTCTGTCATCTCAAACTCTTGTACCATGCTTTTCTTGAAGTCTTCGAACATGGTAGGATTGTTGCCGGTGAATATCAAGTCATCAACATATAGGCACACAAATAATATGTTGTCATCTGCTTCTTTCTTCACATAAATTGCGTGTTCATATGGACACTTTTCAAATCCATTATCTTGAAAATACCTGTCAATTCTGGTATTCCAAGCACGCGGAGCTTGCTTCAAACCGTAGAGGGTTTTCTTCAACTTGTATACTTTGCCTTCATTTTTAGCATCAATGTATCCAAGTGGTTGTTCAACATAGATCTCTTCTTCTAGGAAGCCATTTAGAAATGCTGACTTCACATCAAGTTGATAGATCTTCCATCTATGTTGTGCAGCTAATGAGATCATCAGTCTGATTGTCTCTAACTGGGCTACTGGAGCAAACACTTCTCCATAGTCAATGCCTTCTCTCTGTTTGTAGCCTTTCACCACTAATTTTGCTTTGTATCTTTGCACTTCTCCTTTTGCATTCTTCTTTGTCTTATAGACCTATTTGACATCTATTGCTTTTTTGTTTTCTGGTAGATAAGTCAGCTTCCAGGTATCATTCTTCTCAATGGCATGTATTTCTTCATCCATTGCTTTTATCCTCTTCTCTTCTGTGATAGCTTCATTGAAACTAAGTGGGTCACTATCTATAAAAAAAAAAATAGAGTTGTATCTTCCATTACTTGAGTGGCGTCATACAACTCTTCTAGATTTCTCATCCTTCTTGATCCTTCTGATGAGGATGCTGATGATGATTCTGGTAATGATGGTATAGATGATGATTCTAGCGTGTTTCTCCTGTTGAATACAGGAAATCTGTGTACCGGACTTTGTGGCTCATCCTCTGGTACTATCGGACCTTCTGCAAGTACTGTTGGTACTTCTTCATCTTCAAGGATCAAATCAGTGCTGATCCATTTAACTGCTTCTTGGTCATCATTCCATTGCCAAGTTTTATCTTCTTCAAAGATAACATCTCTGCTTATAATTACCTTCTTGGTGATGGGATTATACAGCTTGTATCCCATTCTTCTCTCACCATATCCGACAAAGATGTATTTCTCACTTTTATCATCGAGTTTAGTCCTTCTTGCATCTAGGATCTTTGCATATGTCACACAACCAAAGACTCGAAGATGAGTAACACTTGGTTTGTGACCACTCCATGCTTCTTGTGGAGTGACAACTTGCAAACTTCTGGTTGGGCAGTGGTTCAGCAAATATACTGCACATGATACAGCTTCAGCCCAGTATTGCTTGGGCAGTTTCTTTGCTTTGAGTAAACTTCTTGTCATATCAAGAATTGTTCGATTCTTCCTCTCAGCTACACCATTCAGCTGTGGTGTATAAGCCGGTGTTGTCTGATGTTTGATGCCTTGTTGTGTACAAAAGGCTTCAAAGTCATTTGCTGTATATTCTCCACCTTGATCAGATCTTACGGTTCTGATCTTGTAGCCACTTTGCTTCTCAACAATTGTTTTAAAATCTTTAAAACAATTGAACATTTCTGACTTCCTCTTTAAAAAATATACCCATGTCTTTCTGCTAAAATCATCAATGAAAGTGAGGAAGTACCTATTCTATCCAATCGACATAGGCTTTATAGGACCATACACATCTGTGTGTACTAACTCAGTGGCTTGTTTGCTTTTCAGTTGACTTCTTTGGCAAAACTGGATCTGTGATGTTTGCTGAGGACACAACTCTCACAGACTTCTTCTAGATGATCAATGTGGGGCATACCTTTGACCATCTTTTTGCTTGCTAGCATCTTCAGACTTGTGAAATTCAGATGTCCAAGCCTCAGGTGTTAAAGCCATTCTTCACTGTTGGTGATGACACATCTAAATGAAACATCCTATTCTTGGACATTTTCACATAGGCAATTAATCTCCCATTGTAGTCTGTAATTGTCAGATGACAATTCTTCATGTAAAGTGCATAGCCTCTCTCCAAAAGTTGACTTATGCTCACCAAGTTCTGCTTTATGGCTGGGACATAGTAGACATCGGCGATGTAGCTATGATCGTCATTCTTCAACTTGATTAGGATGTTGCCTTTACCTTTGAATGGAACTTTTAATGTATCTCCAAAGGTGATAAAACCTTGTATGGTCTCATCTAAATCACCAAATAAATCTCGTTGACCACACATGTGATTGCTGGCTCCAGAATCAAGATACCAAATATTCTTTTGATTCTTGTCAAGTCCTTGTTGGACAAATAATGCAGCTGCTCCTCTGTTGTTGACATTCTCTTCTGCATAGTTGACTTGCTCACGTATCAGTGGAGCTTTCTTTTGACATTCAGTGCTATAGTGCCCAAATTGATTGCAATTATAACACTGAATATTCCTCTTGTCATGGTTATTGTAACCACCTTCTCTTCCTCTAGGAGTGAATCCTTGTTGTCCTCGACCTCCTCTAGTGGTGTTTCTTCCACCTCTTCCTCTAAAACCTGTATTCCAAGAACCTCTACCTTGAAATGGTTGAAATCCTCCTCGTGTTTGTTGACTTCTTCCTCGACTGGTGTATCCACTTGTTAAAGTCTCTCCTTGCTCATATTTGTCTTTGAGAGATAATTTTGCTTGTAAGGCATGCTCAATTGCCTTATCTCCATTTCTTTTTACAATCTTCTGCTCATGAGCTTGCAAAGAACTCATAAGTTCATCCACTGTTAACTTGTCCACTTCTTTGGATTCTTCAATAACAACAACAACAAAATCAAATTTTGGATCTAGGGATCTCAAAAGTTTCTCTGTAATTCGAGCATCTGAAAGGGCTTCTCCATTTCTTCTCATCTGATTGACTATCACCATAATTCTTGTGTGATAATCAGAAATGGATTCTGAGGACTTCATTTGTAACAATTCAAATTCACCTCGCAAAGATTGGAGACGAATCTTCTTTATTCTGTCAGCACCTTTATATTTTTGTTGAAGAGCCTCCCATATTTCTTTTGATGTTTCTGCAGAAGCAATGATTTCAAATGTCGCTTCATCAAGACCTTGATAAATGATGGTCTTTGCTTTGTTGTCTTTCTTTCTATTGGCTTTGAGGACTTGCTTCTGTACCTCTGGTAAAGCATCTTCTAATTCTTTGGACTCTGATTCATCATAACCATATTGCACAATGTTTATACACTCTTGTGAACCAAGGAATGCCTTCAATCTGATGCACCAACTATCATAGTTGTCTTTGGTTAGCTTCGGGATGAGTGTTTGTGCATTTTCTGTAGTCATTTTGCTCTTTAAATGACTATATCACCTTTTGGGAGTTGAATTTGGCAAAACCGACACCGTAGATGGATCCGGAATGGTCTAAATAGTAGGGAACCGGTCTGACTTTGTAGAAAACAGGTAAAAAATAAGGTGAACCGGTCCAAAAACCAATTCGGGTGGTTTGCTGAGTTGAACCGGGAATATTCCAAGGAATATTCTTTTTTTGACTTTGACTTTAGAATATGGCTCGGAGCTTGGCTTGGCTCCGGAATATGGCTTGGAGCTCGGCTCGGCTTCAAATATGGCTCGTGGCTCGGCTCGGCGCGGCTCAAATATGGCGCGCGTGTGGCTCACTCGTCTTCTTCCTCGGGGCGCGTGGGTTACAGTGCTGAAACTTTAGACGGAGAGTGTGGTCCACCCCGTGCTCCGATTGACCTGATTTTTGCATCGTTGAGTTCGTATTGATGAGCTCTACACTGTGGAATGATCAAAACTTGTTTTTGACAACTTTGAAAATTTGGATATTTTCCAAAAATACCTCTGTTTTCTGACGAACGGGGCTCTGATACCAATTGTTGGTGGGAGAAACCACTTGTGGTGGCTTTGAAACTCTCAGATGGGATAAAACACTCTCTTTTATTTCAAGAACAAAGCTTACAATTACATAAACAAAAGCTTACAACAACCTCTCTCTTTTTCTCTCTTTCTCTCTAGTGTTTCTCTCAATCTCTCCACACATAATTGTATAAACTTAGTTATCTATTTATACACAAAATCAAAACAAGAAAATTCAACTTTCAAGTGTGAAGGTGATTTGTGACCGACGGTGTGAAAGCGGCTGGCGGCTGGCGGCTAATCGGTTGGTGGTTGGGTGGTGACAGCTGGTGGCTGCCTTTCTTGATCTTCTAGATTGAGTTTACTTCAACAGGAAGAAGCAAGCTCAGTCAAGGTATTCAAGAAATGGTGACGATTACCATTCTCTAGAGCAGTTGAAAATGCTTCTCCTTTGCAGCTACTTACTATCTAATTAATTGAGATATCTGAGTTGTTGCCTCCTCATCCCTATTTTTTTATGGCGCCCACACACATCTGCTACCATTAGAGGAATACAAGAGCTTTTCCTTCTGTATTTTTGAACATTGAGTTCATCTGGCCTCTAGAACTAGAAAAAAAAAATAGTAAAACCTGATCGCACAACTTATGTAGGTTACGAAAGCTCTTGTGCAAGCTGGTCTGGAATCTTCCAACCTTATTGTAGGTATTGATTTTACCAAAAGCAATGAGTGGACCGGCTCGCGGTCTTTCCATCATAAGAGCCTGCATCACCTTGGGGATTCTCTGAATCCGTATGAACAGGCAATTTCAATAATAGGAAGAACGTTGTCAGATTTCGATGAGGATAACCGCATCCCTTGTTTTGGCTTTGGTGATGGTGAGTCATCTATTACCTTTCTTGCTCAATGCAAGATGCATGGCACATTTATTCAGCAATTTGCTATTCCAGTACTGTTTTAGGGGCATAGAATGGACTGTTGTATCATTGAAGTCTTTAAATTCGTTTGCAGACACAACTCATGATAAAAAAGTCTTCAGCTTCTATCCAGATGATCAAGTATGCCATGGCTTTGAGGAAGTCCGGAGTCGTTACAGAAAATTAGTCCCCTATGTTCACTTAGCTGGTTAGTTTAAACGATTCTTCTTACATTGATCACGTAAAGTTTTCCTTTGACCTACTTATGGTGAAAAATTTCTTGCGATGAGCCATGACAGGACCAACATCTTTTGCTCCAATCATTGAAACTGCTATTGAAATTGTGGACAATAGTGGTGGTCAGTATCATATTCTTCTGATCATTGCTGATGGACAGGTCAGTTCCTTCTACTTTGAAGTCTGCAGATGTAACCATTACCTCTTAAGAGTTTAAATCTTTCCCTGAAACGTTTTATTAATGCTCTTGACTGCATGATATGTCAGGTTACAAGACGTGTAGACACTGCTAATGGACAGTTAAGTCCCCAGGAGCAGAATACTACTAATGCCATTGTAAAAGCAAGGTATTAATATTCTGAAAATTTTATTTTTTCAACATTTTGCAGTTTCTGTTTAACAAAATCTGTATTTTTTTAATCCTCAATTTTTCAGTAATTATCCCTTGTCAATTGTGCTGGTTGGAGTTGGTGATGGACCATGGGACATGATGCATCAATTCGATGACAACATTCCTTATCGGGCATTCGATAATTTTCAGGTTGAAATATTAACTTAGGGAACTTTGACAGAGGCTTCGATTATTTGAAGTCGAATTGATTGCTAATGCGTTGTTTGTTCAATGCAGTTTGTGAATTTCACAGAAATTATGTCGAAGCAAATTCCCATGTCGAAGAAGGAGACAAAGTTTGCTCTGAATGCTTTAATGGAAATACCATCCCAATATAAAGCCACAGTAGACCTCCAACTCTTAGGGTAATACGATATCCACTAACATTCAGCTTAGTAGTTGAAGTGTGTTCAAGTTTTCTTACAATGATAGCCTGCACTCTCATCATCATCCACTTGCAGCTTCCAAAGAGGTGCTCCTGTAAGGAATATTGCTCTTCCTCCTCCACTTGGAAATAACTCGATTAATTCCTGTTCCAAATATAGCAGCAATAATGCTTATGCCCCGTCTGCAGATCATTCTTCAGACAACAGGCGGGTAGATCTCATATTCTAGTCTTCTGAGATAACATGGAAGTTTTTCTCTTGGTTACCGAGTTTTTAAATGTTTCGTTATGCTTTGCAGCAATGTCCCTTGTGTTTATGCAATAGGAAAGATCTTGCATTCGGCTGCGGACATCAAGTAACCTAAAAACATGATGCATGGACCTAACATTGCCATCTCTTTCCTGACAATGGCTCGTTCTGATTTCCGCAAATCTTTTGCAGGCATGCTATGATTGTGGGAAATACTTGACGCGATGCCCTATTTGTCGAGCCTATATAACCACAAGGATAAAGCTGTGTGAGTAAGCTGAGCAGCAACTATAGTAGCGGAGACACCGAACCAAATTTACATACTAGTGTCATCATAAATGACAGAGGTTAATCCGAAGTATTAAGAAGAGATTGGGTCTTAACTTATGCTTTTGTTTAATTTATTTATGTCTTTTTTGGGAAGAAATTGATATATTGAAAGGGCTAACAGGAAGGTAGTAAAAAACAAGATACATAGAAGAAAAGCAAAAAAGAAAAGAAAAGAAAAGAAAATCACAAATATAAAAAGCAAATACAAAAAAAAGCCAACAAATACATAATAAAAAAATATCATCAAGATTAAAGGAGTTGATACACCATACTTCAAACCTTGATTTAGTGTTAGACTGATCTATAATATCTTTGGGCCTCACAATTAAAATAGTGTTAGTAGCTATGAAGAACTTATCTGTAGACTTGAGCTAATTTGAGAGGCAATAAAGAATTAAAGAGAAACTATCTTTGAAAGTCGCAGTTCCATCATAGAAAATCACCTTGTTTTTTATAAGTCATATACTTTAGGAAACACAACAAGAAAGCATAGACTAAGTCTTACACTAGAATTTTTCAAACATTAGGTTGGGCTATTGATGTAATAGATCATCCACAGAGCAGGAAAGACAACAACTAATACCTTACTAATCCAAGAATTTCATCCATTATTTCCACATTGATTTACAATAGAGGAGAATATGATTTGAAGTCTTAATCTTATTTTCACATAAAAATACAAAAGACTTGATCAACTAGGATTATATTACAGCAAAGGAATTCTTAGTGCATAATATATTCTAATAGATTTTGAATAGCTAGCCAAAGAAAAGATTGAACCTTAGAAAGGATCCATTTTTATGATATCAAAGCCTTAAAAGTTTTAAGTTTGGGATTCATAATTTTATTAATAAGTAAAGAACAAGTTTTAACTATATAACCTCCATTTGCTAATAAGGATAAAAAAAAAATTTATTTGAAGTTGTTGCCTTTAGCCTAAAGCTTTTTAGAATGAGAGAAGGTAGACAACCTTTTTAGTTTTTTAAAAAAGGAATAATTGTCTCCTCCAAACAAGCTCCCACTTCCATTCCCTTTGCTCATAAATTTCCATATCAACAATTCTGGCATTTGATTTAGTAAAAAGAATATAAAGTCATAGATAATGACTTTAATAGAAAGCTATAAAACCAAACATCATACTAAAATCAAGTTATAGAGTCATTCCTCACTACAAATCTGCAGTTATTGGCTAAAGTTGAAGAGACAGAGTCTATTGAAGTTATAAAGGATGTGATGTTCCTTCATATACAAGATAATCTTCTACTAAAAATAGAGAGACCATTTTCAAACACCAACTTGGATTTGTTGAATATTATTTTCTTCTATAGCTCATTACCAAGAAGATAGAGCTTTCAAATCCACTTTAAAAGCTTTACTTTATTCTTAGTTATCAATGACCCAATTCTAAGACCACCCCTATCCTTATCTCTAACAACCATACTCCATTGGACTATGCAAATTTTTCTCATTCTAACAGTTCTTGACCATAAGAATTTATGTTGGATAGAAGAAAGTAATAAACATATACCTTTTAACATAAGAAAGATGGACATGAAATACAAAGAAAGGGAGTTCGACGCACTTTTAATAAGGTAAATGTGATTGACCATGCTTAACATTCTCCCTTTCTATGAAGTGAGTTTTTTTATAAAAAAAAGTTATTAATGACAGGTTTCCATGTTAAAATCATTCTAGGATTAGAACCCAAAGGCATTCTTAGGTAGTTATATGAAAGAGAATCATACCTGGAGCAAACTAATTTTGCAAAATCATTTAGACAAGAGTCATCAACATTGATTCTTATAATAGAGCTTTTAAATAAATTTATATGCAAGCCTGAGCATAAGGCAAACCACATTAAAACTCTTTTAACTTATTATAAGGCATGCAAACTAAGTAGCATAAAGACAAGAGTGTCATCTGTATATTGTAGTTGACTTTATTAGAGCTAAAATCAATACCTCAAAAGATATTTGAAGTTGTCGCACATTGAAAAAGAACAAATAAACCTTCAGCAACAATATTAAAAAGAAAGGGCGATAGAGGATTACCTTTCCTAATATTGCACCCCACTTTGAAAGGAGAGCTATTGACTAAGATTGATACCTGGCTAGTAGATAAGTAAAAGGAAATCCACCTTCTCTGTTTAGCATCAAAACTCATGTAAGTCATCACCTCATCGATGTAATCTCATAGAACTAAATCAAAAGCTTTTTGGAAATCAACCTTGAATATAAGACCTAATCTTCGACTTCTTTTTAGATTATAAACCACTTTATTAGCTATTATAAAACCAATAATAATTTGTTTGTCTGCTATATAAGCAATTTAATCAAGCTGCCTATTACTTCCTTTAGTTTGATGGACAAAATCTTCACAATAATCTTGTAAATACTATGGATCAAACTAATGGGCGATACTTTTAGAATTCTAAAATAACCTTTTTTTTTTGGCACCAATGTTTATTCTAACAATGGATTAAACTATTTTAGCTTTTATTTATTATGTTTTATTTATTATGTTAGATTTAACCATTATTGAGTATTTTATTTAGTGGACTATAAACTCAATTGTTTATTCTAGTTAAAGCTACAATATTTATGTCCTACTTTTTAAGAGTTTCAATGAATTGAATAAAAATTTACAAAGTTGTAGCAACTTCAATTATTTTTAGCTTTTTATTTTCTCTTATTAAGCTTCAAATCTTCTTTTGTTCCATATCATATAGAAACTTGATAGGATGAGACATTGTTAGATTAATGCTCAACTTCCATACAACTGCAATTTAATTATAGGAGAACCTTTATACATATCTTAAATGGTAGCTGTTATAGGCATATACATAAACAAAAGGTTTCATTTACTCCCTTTACGCATATATGCTCCACCTTGTAATTCTTTAAACTTTACAACTTTTTCAATGTTTTGAAAGACATGAAACATTCATAAATAATTTTTTATCCAGGTTAAGAAAATATTACAAAAACCTGGGACAAGATAGTGTAGAAATGGTAACTAAACTGATCAAATATGTCCGGGATTATTCTCAACTACTATAGGTTTTTCTCCAGGATCAAGCTTTCCAAGTTTCAAAAGTAACACCAATTCCTACAAACAATGAACTTCTAAGACTTAGCAACAACCTTCTTCCGAAGAATAGTGATTTTATTAGGGAGTTTTGATGATTCAGATGATGGCATTGTTGGTCTTATTCAATTGACAAGTATGAATGACAACAATATTGAGATAGCTAGCATCCAAAATTAGGTGTTACATCAAAGTTTGATAATTAGGAGAGAATGAATGATAGGCTTTAAGATTTGAGCTCTTTGATTTGGAACCTAAAAAACTGGCCAAATCTGACAAATTAGTCATACTAGCTAGATGATGCTAGCTATTAGATTCCTGAACCAGCAAAAAAATAAGGCTCAAAAGCTTAAAGAAACTAATAAAAAACCATAAAAAAATAAAAAAAAATTGAAGGCTAGTAACTGTGATGCTTCAACTTAGTGGCTAGGTATAATCAAAATTCTTAGAAAAAAACTAGATGAAACAATAATGGTTATAAATTCAATCATTATAATTAAATCGATCATACCAAATCACTTATGGGATATCTAGACTGGTGAGATCGTACTTGTAATTCATGAAAGATGAATTTTAAGCAAATCTCCACTACAACAATTATGGATGCTAATATAAACACTCTAAAGTTAATCAATCGATTATCTACACATGACATTGATATGTAAACATATTTAATTTATCTTTAATATTAATCAAATATTTAATTAATGAATCCAGAGTAAAGATAAAGTTCAAAAGATAAAAAATATTTTATAAAGAAAATTATGAAGTTATTATAATTATAAGATTCTTATTATATTAAAACATTGCTCATAAATATTCTTAGTTACTACTCTATTAAGGCTAAACATTAATTAAAGTCATGGAGACTTATAGATATTATGTTCTTTTTGTTATGAAAGGAAGCATTCGTTAAGACTTATTTTCATAAAAATGTTTATTAGATGACATGTAAACTAAATTGACTTGCTTGAGAATTTTATATTGAGAAATCAATTATGT
Organism: Populus ilicifolia; assembly: GCA_015708895.1. NCBI lineage: Eukaryota > Viridiplantae > Streptophyta > Magnoliopsida > Malpighiales > Salicaceae > Populus > Populus ilicifolia. Next base: position 21,373 of record SRLM01000236.1, on the reverse strand, counting down.
GTATGAAAATATTCATGCCACAGTTATATAGGCAATCCTTAAACTTAAAATCATTAAGTTATCCTATACAGTGAATATTATACTTTGATCCTGCTACATGTTGTTTTAATTAAAAGTGACAAACATGTAGATATTGGATATAGCATAAACTATATGAAGGTATTTGAGCAATCAAAAGAGGATTCATCACCCTAGATAAAACAAATAAAATATTTTATTTGTTCTTAAATAATATTGATTGTAAATTCTCGTGTAAAGTAAAATAAAATTTAAAAAGAGTTTTAAATCGTATTTAAAGAATCAATGACTATAGTGTTAAGAACAATAGTGATTTGATAAAGTAGATATATTCCACATTATAATATCTAAACTAAAATATTATTGATAAACAAATAATAATTACACTAAAAAACTAGTCACTAAAATGTCAAGTCAAATTAGTTTCCTAATACTTTAGGATCATAAGATGTTGCTAGACATTGTACTTGATCTTTAAATATAAATTAATGATCAATTATTGTATTGATAATAAATTAGTTTATCTAATCCTATTTTATTTAGGATTGAAATTATATATAGGCCAACTTATTAAGGAACCTAATGGTCACACACATAAGAACTATTGGTTAGAAATTAAATTGAGATGATTAATTAAGTGTAACTTAATTATAAATAAATTCTAAAAATTAAGAACTAGAATGCAATTTATACAAAGAATTATAATTATAGACCTAGGAAAAAAAATCAAGTAAGGACTTTATTGAATAAATTTCTAAAATTATCTTAAAATAATATATATGATATTATTAATGGGGAAAATTGATATTTTTTATTTATTTTTAGGGTTTTTAGGTTTTTCTAAGAATGTTATATCTCTTATTTTTTTGTATAGTACATAACACATAAAAAACACAAAAGAAAAGAGTTAGCTTTCAAAGACATAACAATCTCTCTCTCCTAAAAGGGTTTGAAAGATTTTTAATTAGTAGTTCGGGTATGTTACCATTAAAGGCTAGATACTTAAATGAATTTTTCTTTGCAACAATCCAACCATTAAGTATTATTCAAAGACAAAAAGAACGCATGAGATTTAACTAATTTTTGTATAAACTTTAAAAAACCCTGTATTATCTAACAGGATCTTAACACTTCTAAAAAAAATTAAATTTATTGTCTCCATTGCTTATACATGTATTTTTTTTAAAAAAAAGAAAACCATAGTTAAACAAAAATAGAAAATGTTAACAAACTCCTAGCATTAGTAGCTAGTAGCTACAAATAATGCCAAAAGATTTTAAATATTTCTACATGTCTTGCATGGATAATTGATTATGTGATATAAACCACATGACATTTCATTCTAGATATTTCACAACTCTTAATTCCTTTAACCATTTCATTGGAGAAGTGTCAAACATGTGCAGCGTCACAGCGACCACCACTCTTGAAAAGTGTAAAGGTCTATCTAGGTAAAATATGGTATGACTAAGAATTCTTGTCTTTTCCATGAAAAAATAAATAGAAGTTGTCACCTAGTATTTTCATCACTAAAAACCTTAACTGATTTTAGAAATAGAGTATGGAGACTGGTTGCATAAAGTAAAGGTATTGGCATCTTATATACGCCATAACTAAGTAAGCTGCATTGTTTTATTGTGTGATAAAATCTAATATTTTAATTGTGTTTCTAATTGTTGGTCCATTTAAAAGGTCAGGAAAAGCCATTTTCAATTAAAAAAAGATTCTTATCTTAAAAGAGGAAAACCTAACCGTTCTAGCATTTGAAAAAAAAATTAATATCTGAAATACATATTATGTGTAATGTTGAACCCCAGATACTAAAAGACAAACAAAATAAAATTTTTGTTGTTTTTAAAATTTTAACCAATGTTCTCTTGACTTTAATAAACTGATTATTAAAGTTAAAATACATGCTAAAATATTATTTATTGATATGAAAAACACAATTTGATTTTTTAGCTTTGAGACACTTGGTCGTATGCACACACAAAAAAATTTCTTCTCAATTTTTTTTTTGTATTAGAAGTTTGATGAAAAAAGGTGTTTTAAAATTGAATTTTGTATTTTTAGCAATATAAAAATATTTTGATAATAATCAATATGAAAAAAAATACGCAAGAAAATTGTAAAATTCTAAAAAATATTTTTTAAGTTTTTCTTTTTAAAAAAAATTGGTCGAACCTCATCCACCATTCTAGGTTGAGCTTAACCCTGTCCATATACTATGGGTTGGGCTGATGTTGGAGCTCATAACCAAATAAATTTGTTACTATACATAAGCACAATAACCAGCTAGCTCTGTATTTGTTGTAGAATGTGGTTTATTCATGTTCTGCATGCAAATATAAACGAGGCTAACAAACAGGGAAGAGGGAGGTACAGTTACGTAGAGCAGGGGCGACTGCTAGCGGCAGCGAAGGTGTAGGGGCGGTGGTCAGCCCTTATCTTTTTCTTTCTCTGTGTTTTTTTTTTTGCTTTGTTGTTTTTTTTTTTATTTCTGCTATCTTCATTTGTTTCCTTGCTCGGCATTGCCTGTGGTGGTGTAGAGGAAAAGAAACGGTGGCGCTGCCAGGCTAAAGGTGGCAGGTTACAGTGGTCTTCCTCTCTTCTCTTCTTTTTTTTTTCCTTGTTTTTTTCTTTTTTACTCCATGTTGTTTTCTTTCTTTTTTTTCTTCATCCTCTTTCCATTCATTAAATTTCTAAAATTATTTTTAAATAATATATGAGGTAAATAGATATTTTAATATTTACTGATAAGTATAAAGTTATGTCTATTATTTTTTGAAGGTTATTTATTAGATAAAAAAATTATATAAATCATAAAATAAAAAGCTAACACTCTGGACGTAGAAATTTATCTTTTTTAAATAGAAATTTAAAAGATTTTTACTGATGGTTTGTGTGAATTACTGTTGTAGGCTGAACAATTAGACTACTTTTGGCTTACGATATCTCAACCTTTGAAAAATTATTCAAAATTAAAAAAAATCTTTAAATAATAAATTCTTAAACTATAGATTTTTCTAATAAGATTTTACAAACACTCAAATATTATTTGAATTTTTTTTATTTTCACATCATAAATTACCATAACCAACAATAACATCGACATAACATAAACACCACAAGAAAGAAAGAAAGAAATTTCTAGCAAGAAAAGTCGGTCAAAATACTAATCAAGACATGAGCTAGGATAGATACACGATCCATAAATCTCACATTATTTTTTCTCAGCCTGTACAATTTTTCCATTTACATAAGAAAATCATGACTTAAGCATTGTTATTGTTGAGGGGGCGACATCGTCCGGTGATGGCGGAGGCTCTCTGTCATGCTTCCTGTTGTGGGGTGTAATGTGTTGGAAAAAAATTAATTTTTTGAAAGTCACCACCTAGTATTATGGTCACTATAAACTTATGGTCTGCGAGAGTTTGAGTAATGGACTGGTTGTGCAAGGGGAAGACACATCACCCCCAATGCATTCTACCTAAGGTAAGCTACATTGTTTTTTGATTATTTTTTTGGTTGGGTTGTTATTTATTAGTCTTATCTAAAGCTTAAGGCAGATCTTTCTTCATGAGAGAGTCTCTACCTTATCGGGTTAAATTCTAAGCATTCTAGAGTCTAAATTTTAGCATCACATATATTTACACTTTATATCTTTAATATTTGAAGGTATACTTTACCATGTAATTTTACACCCACAAATTTAAAGTTTACATCTGGATCCTAGAGAAAATTGGAAAAACGTTTTTTGATATTTTAGCCAAACCGTAATGGGTGATCATAAACTGGTTATGATATCCATTTTTGGGTTTTCAAAACATGAAAAATATGTAATTTTTTTAAATGAAAACATGCTTGAAAAATTTCAGGACCGTATGCATGAAAATTATTTTAAAAATTTTTTAATTTTTTTGAAATATTATGGAGAAAATCAGGTATTTTAATACCAGATTTATATTTTACAGTGTAAATATACAAACTGATATTATGCAAAATTAATAGAAAAATATTTAAGAAAATCTAAAAAAAAATAAAGGATTTTTGAATTTTTTTGAATTTTTTTCATTTAAAAAAAAAGTGAAATATAATATATATATATATTACATAAATATTATTAAAACATATGAGATGAGCTGGCCTAGCTGACTTGGTTGAGCTCAATTCTAGAAAAGGTGAGCCAACATCTGTCCAAAATGGTTAGGCCGATGTTGGCCCAAAATTTTAGTTTTTGGGCCTGGCCGGGCTGGACCCAACCCATATGCTTGGGTTGGCCTAACATTGGCCTGGCCCAGATGTAAATGTTAATTATTTATATAATGTTCATGTTATGCATGCAACCAAAATAGTTGCAGAAAATGGTGGTTGGTGGAGGAAGGCAACCTTGTGGAGAAGAAGGAGGTTTTGGTGGAGCAAACGGTGGCGATGTTGGCTGCTTGTGACGGAAGAAGGAAGAAGGAAGAAGCAGGAAAAGGAAATTTGCAGAGGAGGGAGGGTGGACCTCACGGTGGCTCTTAGTGGTCGGTAGGTGGCCTCTTGTGGTGAAGCTAGTGGTGGATAGGTCGTTGGCAGCTTCGGTTGGTAGCTGGAATAGCGGAGAGAAAGGGGGAAAGAAAAACTATAGAAATAGGAAGAAAGACTGATTTTTTGTTGATTTTGGACTTGATTTTCTCCCCTCCCAAGCTATCAAATTCACCTCTATTTATAGCTGGTGGAAGAGGGTAATCTCATCTACACAAAGAAAAAAACTCAGCCCTTAATTCGATCGGGAAGCATCCCAACCGTTGGCTCAAATTATGCCTCATAAGTTGTTTAATTTGCAGAAAAGACTGCTTGAGTTAGCTACTATAGGCCAGCATCGGCGCCATCTCATCGCCATTCAGACTGAACTGTTCAATCGGTGTTGTAAAGAAACTATATGGGATTATTATCGTGCATTTTTTGTTAGATTTGACGGAGCAATAAAGCATTAAATACATCTGAAAAGTAGCCACCCGGACAGCATTTTCAGGCAAAATCAGGGAAAACAATGAACAGGGTCAAACAACACGTCGTCTAATTCCTTTTTTTCTCAAAACGACATCGTTTTATATTAATTAGGGATTTTTAATGATTTTCAATCCATCCCTCCAACATTCAATTGATTTCAATTAAACCCCTAATTAACCCTAAATTCTTGATTTAATGTAATTAAGCTCCAGGAGAACTTTAATTGGAACCCTGAAGTTATGCACTTTTTACAATATGGTCCTTGGCATTGGATTTTGTCAATTAAACCCCTAATTAACCATTAAACTTTCAATTTCTTCAATTTGGCCCTCATTTTTTACCAATTAAGCCCTTAAATTATGGTGGATTTTGCAGATTGGTTATTTGTTTTGAATTTTTTTAATTTGGCCCCCTAATTGATCCAAAAACTTTAATTTTCTTACAATTTAGCCCCTAATTTCACTCAATTAACATGGTACAAATTAAATTTGATCTCTTAAAATTCTAATATTCTCAATTAAGCTCCCAAACTTATTTTTTTTTACCAATTAAGCCTTAAATAAAATTAATTTTATCCATTTTAAAGTATAATGAAGTTTTTACACTTAATTAAATCCTTCAATTGGACCCAAATTAATTCTTAAATATAATTAAAATTTAATTTGGTCTATGATTAAATCAAATAGGCCTATTAAAAATTTAATTATGTCCATGGACTTGATTTTTATGCAAATTCATCAAATAATCATTTAATTTGACCTTAAATTTGTAATTTTTTTTAATTTTTGGACACAATGAAGTACAATTAGGCCTTGAATTTTCTCTAAATTGCAGCTTAATTTTCGAGTCTGTTTTCTCCACGTTGCCGGCTATTATTTTATTTTTTATTTTTTTGTTTTGAAAAAAAATATTTTTTTTAGGAATAATCTAGAATTGGGTTATGAAAATTATATGTTCATCAAAGAAACTTATTTTTTCAAAGCTAATCAAACTCATCAACAAAGCCATGAAAATTGTAATTTTTGTGTAGATTTTTTTAACACTTCATCATATTCTATGAATGTTTAACACACCAAAATCATTCCATGCACATGCAAACTTCATCACTATCGACTTAAGGGTGGTCTGCCAAACCCATCATGGATATTGGCAAAGGAATAATAAAAATAAACTAGAAAAATGCACACAGAAAGTCTCCTCTCCGACCGCTCACAGATTTCCAGTACTGTGTGGTTTAGTGCTCTCCATGGAAAGCGTAATGGCCCAACTTGTTCCTGAAAGCTCTGTGTGCGTGTGTGTTCAAGCACGCAGTGAAGCAAACAAATCTTCCAAGTCTTGATAAGGAGGCCGCTCATAGTCAGTGATGGCAGCTCGCTCATAGTTACTGAAAGCTCTGTGTGTGTGTGTGTGTGTGTGTGTGTTCAAGCATGCAGCGAAGCAAACAAATCTTCCAAGTCCTGATAAGGATGCCAAATTAAGTCGGTGATGGCAGCTCGCCCATAGTTACTGAAATCAGTCAAACTATATATTAAGCTTAATAAAGGACAAAAAATGCCTTACAGAACTGATAGACACTGCACTATTAGTTGATGAACAAGTACAAGTTCGCTTGCATGGTTTTTATTTAAAAATATATCAAGATAATATTTTAATATTTTATTTATAAAAAAAACTCACTTTTAATATCAATATATTAAAACAATTTAAAACGTAAAAAAAAAAATCAAAATCTACTGATGCAGCCCCAAACAGGAGCTAAGAAGCAATGAAAGCAGAAGAGACACCCCACTTGCTCATAAATTTCCAAGCGGCCTACGGAAAGTATATGCAACTTTGTGGTATAAATAGGATGTTAGACAGGATGCTCTAATGGTGGCATTCATGGCTAACCTCCTCTTGGTGGCAACCTTCACCATTTGTGCTCATGCATGCAACTGAAGGCTCTTGTATGTTTATTATTAGAAAATTAATAAATACGATTAGGATACCGGGATGACTTTTATATATAGAATCTTACACTCTTGTATTTATTAGTAAATACTAATAAAAATATTATCCTGATACCTACTAAAAAATAACAAAAAATATTATAATGTGATTCAAAAAGATAAATTATATAATGATATGATATTTTTATCAATAGAATGACCAATAAAGTTACTAGAAAAATAATTTTATTGGTAATATCATCAATGATATTTAACTTATAACGTGACGATTGATTCTCATCTCTCCCTTCCTTATTTCTTCCTTTTTCTTAAGTATTTTTTTCTTCAACAAACAACCACTCCTCCCCTACAATCTCAACGCAATTCAACCTTTCACAACACTGAGTTTGTCACTAATGATGTTTTGATTCAAATTTTATTAAGAATTATCCACTTTAAGTAATCAAATCTTTTTTTTTATTTGAACTCAATTTTAAAATTTTGATTTTTTATGCATATTTTTTTTAGTATATGTATTTTATTTGGGTGTTTATTTTTTTTATAGTTTTTTTTACTTACAAATTTATTGTATGAATTTATTATTTGTACATGTTAGGGTTTGTTTTAGATTTTATAAAATTGTATTTGTTTATAGATTGATGAAACATATGTAGAATTTTTGACTTAGATGTTTTGTGATAAAATAAATAATAATTTATTTATAGTTTAATTTTATATTTTTATCAATTTTATTGTTGAGTTAAAATTTTCAGTAAATATGTAGAAATTTGAATTTGTGTAGATATTTGATAATGAATTAAAAGTACTATTAAAATAAATTGAATAAGTTTTAGATAAATCAATATTTTTATAAATTATTTAGTTAACATAGTTAATTAATACATATTGTTATTTTTATTTTCTATTGGTTTGATATAAGTAATGGAAAATTGTTCATAAATCTATAGAGATTCACCCCTAAGAGTTGTGGAGAATAGATTATTGTAACAAGATTCAGAATTTTATTAGTAACGCACTATCTAATTTAAGAAATATTAGTTAAGGGTATTAGATGTCGATGCAAGAGATATAAAAATAAAGGTTTCTCGATCTAAATGTTGTAACGATGCATTTTCTACAGAAAGAGTTCATGAAGAAATATATGTATTGGTAAGCATATAAAGAACTGTATGTTCCTTAGCTTCTAATTTTAGGGATATGATAAGAATGAAATAGGGTCATACCAATCAATTTTTAATAATAGATAAAGAACCTAATGTGATTGCATAATTTATCTTAAAAATAATCGATATGATCTCTCTAACGCGATTGCACAACTCTTCAATAATAGGACAGACATTACCTTAACAATGGGAATGGACACGATCTTATTAAAGTAATAACCTTATAACCTTCTAGGAATGGAATAAACTTAGTTCTCCTAATGCAATTACATAACTTATCTTGGAATGGAACAATTCAGTCTTCCTAGTATGATTATATAATTTACCTTGTAATAAATCAATATAATCTCCCTAATGAGATTGCACAACTCTCTAATGATAGGATAAACACTACCTTAATTACAAAAATAGATACAATTTTTCTAGGCCAAAAACCCCACAACCTTCGAATAATGGGATTGACTCACTCTTCTTAAAGTGATTGCACAATTTGCTCTTAAAATGATTGATATGATTTCTCTAATGTGTAATGGATATTTATGATTTATGAATAATGTGCAGAGATATTTATTTATTTTCAATACTATCAAGGTAAGGTAACATTCTAGTCCCATCTCTCCGTAAAAGTGCAAGGTTCATGCACTATAAAAATCCTATAAATCTTTCAAATTAAGAGAAAACGGTTTATAATATCTTCACTCTCAATATTTTATAGCATATATATTTTCATATTCTATCTTTCTCAAATAATATTATATTTTTTTTATCTGAAAAGATATTTCCTTAAATATCTGAGTTTTCAAATTTATATATATAAAAAATTATAGATACCAACTATCTTGGCTTATAAGGTATTAGGTACCTTTTACCACCCATCTTGGCTATGGCTAAGGAGAGAGGAATAGAAACTAACCAATTATTTGACAGATAAATCCAGGTTTTAACCACCTTCCTTGTTGCTAGAATCTTCATTGAAAAAAATCCCTACATCCTTGTCCAATTATTTCACTTGAGAGCTGTGGGAAAATCTAGAGAGGCAGACAATATCTAAGACATGGCTAGCTTCAGAATTATTTAGTAGAAACTTCATTATATATCGACATCAGGTCGGCTGCCAAACCCATCATGGATGGAAAAGGAATAATAACAATAATAAACTAAAAAACTCACACAGAAACTCTCCTCTCACAGACTCACAGATTTCCAGTACTTTGGTTTAGTGCTCTCCATGCAAAGCGTAATGGCCTAACTTGTTTCTGATACTGTTTCTGTTAAAGCACCTAGTGGAGCAAACAAACCTTCCAAGTCTTGATAAGTCAGTGCCGGCAGCCCATAGTTACTGATTTTTCATCTAGATGGCTATTGAGACGAGTCATTCAATTTATTAAGCTTAATAAAGGACAAAAAAATGTCCATGCAGAACTGATAGGCACTACACTACTACTAGTTAGTTAATGACAGTAGCAGTACAAGCAAAAAAAGACACCCCACCTGCTCATAAATTTCCAAGCAGCCTAAGGAAAGTATATGCAAATTTGTGGTATAAATAGGATGTTATAAACAAGGCTTCTCATTCCAAAATTATATGTATATTTTTCTTTGATACAAACTATATATTGTGCTAGCAAAGATGGTGAGAAAGGAAACTGTATCTGTGGCTTTCATGGCTAGCCTCCTCTTGGTGGCATCCTTCACCATTTGTGCACATGCAACTGAAGGTCCCCGTATGCTGGCATCTGAGAAAGTGTATTATCCTCAAGGTAATTTAAATTCACCATGCTTGCTTATCCTTCATGGTTGACTGCTTTTCCACTAATGTAATTCTTGATTATTTGAAGGTTGTCGCTGCTGCTTCTTTGTCGGAAGGATACCAAACATGCGCTGTGGAAAAGCATGCTGCACTAGCATTAGAGGAGAGAACTGCTGCATCGGAACATAAAAGACAATAAGGCGTGAATGTGGCATAATCCGTGTGTGAGTCTTGTGTTGCAGACCAAAATAAATTATACTATAAGCTGCAAATAATTGAAGTATTGGAGCATCATTCTGCAAGCTGCAGAAGTTCTTCAATATTCTTCTTCCTATTATAAACGAGAGGGCTCCGGCATTTGTAATTTTATCAGTATCCTGTAATAAAAGGATTTACCTTTGCAGCGTATTATCCTAGAGGTAAACTAAATATATTATGCCTGCTCATGGTATATTGTTGATTCTGTTTCCTTTTGATCTTGATGTAATCACGAGGTAAGCATCATTCATGATTATTTGAAGGTTGGCGCTGCTGCTGCAGACAAACATGCTGCAAAAGCCCTGCATCAAAACATAACAAAACAATGAGGTGTGAATGTGGAATGTGGCAGAATTAATGTGCTTGCTTACAGTCTTGTGTTGCATCGAAACATAACAAAACGAGTATCATTCTGCAAGTTGCAGAAGTTCTTCACCATTCTTCTGCCTTTCCAAATGAGAGGCTCTATCAGATGTGATTTTACCTTTTTTTAATCAAAGAATTTAACTTGGTAATAATAAATACCTGATGCAATGGGAACGAGTATCATTCTGCAAGTTGCAGAAGTTCTTCACCATTCTTCTGCCTTTCCAAATGAGAGGCTCTATCAGATGTGATTTTACCTTTTTGTAATCAAAGAATTTAACTTGGTAATAATAAATACCTGATGCAATGGGAATTTCTACTAAACTTCACATGCCTGGATCACAAATCAGAGTGCAAGCACATTAAATACATGATAAAATTCAAAGAATACAGAAAAAATAAGGTCAATATAATTTCAAGATTGGATAAATATCCGGTACATGAGTCTACTCTGTTTCCTACTCGATATGCTATCACATTTATCCAAATAACTGTATTCTCTTGTCTATGTGCAATAATGCTTATAGTTCTTGAACAGGGGGATGAGAAAAACCCATGCAAAGAAACTTCTCATGACATTAGAAAGAACCACACCCCCCCAAGGATAGAAGTCCAAATGGTGGTCCACCCATGACATGATCTGAAAGCTAATGAACTCTTATGATCATTAACTCCAACAGGGAACCTGCAATCACCAACTGATGGGTCTAGGAATGTCACCATACCAAGTCCATCGAAATCACAGCTTTGTGCATTTTGCATCTGGAGCTGATAGTAACTGTTGAATGCATATGAAATGTTTCCTTTTGCCCCAATTTCATTGCAAGATCCGCCATAATTAAGTGTTGTGCAATCAGCAGCACTGCAGGCTATTTTCAGGTGGTTGGCTACATTTGTTAGATCTTTTGAGGGGTCTGCCACACACCACCTTGATGGGAGATACTCGACATTCTTTGCATTCTGCAGTAACTTGTTACCCAAACCAAGGTTCAGTGCATATTTAGCCTGGCCATCAAACGAGAAAATCCCCCAGTGTCGTTCAAAGTTTCCCGGGAGTACACTCTTTGCTCCTTCATCAAGCAAAGCAAAAAGATAAATATCCATGGGAGAGGCATCTGGTCTCAGAGGGGTTCCTTTGTTACTCAATACATGTTTTATAAGTCCCTGGTTGAAAACCCTTGCTGCAGTGAGGTTTGCGCCAATGGCTCCATCAGTTGGCCAACCCACCTCGCCAATAACAATGGGCATTTGACCATATCCAAGTTTGTTGAGCGCTGCAACTAAAGTGTCGAAATTCCCATCAAAAGCATTGTAGTAGACATTAGACCCATCTGTAACAGGATGGGTACTCCCCTCAAAGAATGCATAGTCTTGGGGAAAATCTGAGTTCCCATAAAGGCTAAGAAATGGGTAGATATTCACAACAAAAGGTGAGCCGTTTGAGTTGAGGAAGGACACAAGTTGAGTCATAATCTGAGTTAGTTCAGGTCGGAATGCCCCTTGAGAAGGAAGAGAAGACTCATAAGCATCAGCATTGCAAGGAACTACTAGCTTTACATAACCAGCTAGATTTGCTTTCACCAGAGACTGTTGTAGATTGAGCAGAGCAGGGACAACAAAAGATTGAAATTGACCTGAATAACTTGTGAGGAATGGTTCATTTCCCACAGCAACGTACCTGTCATTGTATGGTATACGAGAGCATCACATGAGAAATACAGCAAAACTCCTGATATACGTAGAACATTACAAGCAAATCCCACATTTTAACAAATGCAGTAATCCGAATTCTGAACATGCATAAATGCACTCTAGGTTATGAAAGTATTGGTCTGCAACCTATGCAATTCCATGGGTGAGAAGATTCTTAGCTCAATCCAAGCTATCTGGTCTCATTCCTAAAATCTTACACATTACTGAAACAAAATAGCTATTCATGGATGGTTAGGTGCCATATCAGTTCTAATTCCTAAAGGTATCTCACGAGCAATGTTGTCTAGATTCTAGGAAGAGGAGCTATTCGAGAAGCTTGCTATTTGGCATGGCAACCCACAATTTCACAGGCAAAAAAACTCTTTGTCAAGGAGGTACAACACACCTCAGCTGTATAGGACCATTAGAAGTTCAAACTGTGGTACTGGTATCATGAAGTTGCAATTACTAAAGATTCTGCATTATTAGTGATGAACATGTTACTAATCAAAAGGGCCTTTGGGTTTCTACTGAATTATTGATTCGCCTTCCCCAAGGAATTGCCTTTCCAATCCCAAGCCAAGTTTGGTTTCTAATGAATTCTGTGATGGATTCGCAACATATTTAGAGAAAACTTAAGGGTTTTTTCCTTCTTTCTTTCTTTTTTTTCTTAAGAAAAAGGAAGTAAGGTCTATATCCCAATACAAATCCCATAGATAAGTGTATCTCTGGTTGCACTATTACCTAAGATGTACCAACTTTGCCTGGTAGCAACCCTAATGCTCCTTTTTGAGAAGTACCTCGCAACCTTTACTCATAGGCACCTCTACATTTGGCAAGGAACCCAACTCAACAACATACAAACATTAACATGGCACTGCCTTGCACTTATCCATCTCAATTCACTCAAGATTTGAAAGGAAATAAAAGCCAAGATCCAGATGAAAGAATAAAAAAGCCTTTTCCTTTTCATTTCATTCCCAACTCCTGTAAGAAATAAAATTGACCCAAAAAGGCAAAAACAACAAAACTTAAACAAGGAAGAGAGGGGGAGAGTGAAAGAGAATAACCTTATATCAGCACCACCTTTAACAACATATCTAGACACATTTTGCCTAACCCACAAATCAGAAGCATCAGTTGAAGAGCTAATAGCAGCCAACATCTCATTAGGAACCCCAACCATGACTTCAATCCCACTCCCCATTAAAGCAGTCAGCGCCCCTGGGTCTGCATCAAACAACTTCACTTTCTTTATCTTGTTGTCTTTCAACAGATCCACCACAGTTGAAGGCTTCAACCTGTGAAATGAGATTGTCCCCCAGTTGACTCCTATTGCTGATTCTCCTGGAAATGACCCTGATAGTAGTATGATTGCTGGCACAAGATAAAGCAGAGTTCTTGATAATCTTGACATTTTGTTCGTCCAAGAAAGGAGAGAGCTCTAAGGGTTTCCTTCAATACCATTCATTGAGGGGGGGCTTCAATACCATTCATTGATTGGGCGGGGGGGGGGGGGTGTAATNGGGACAGATACAGGAAACTTGAAACGGTTTCTGTGGTGAGCGGGTAGAGAGTGGCAACCACCACTTATATAGTAAGAACCTGCGGGAGAATATCTTAATTTGTTAGATATTATAGTTTAGTTTCCGCAATGCCCTCGTGACCCTCCAATTTTTAGTTTTGTTTTTCAAATTAGCACCTTAATTAAAAAATTTGATAGAATAATACTATTTAAAAAACATTCGATAAAAGTAGTGTATTTTCGCTTCCTAAGCGCAATTTTTAATAAATATTATTGTTCCCAAATGACCCATTTTAAGATTTATAAAAATACCCTTCTATAAAAGAATCTGCACTCATAACGCAGTTGTGTCACTCTTCTCCACCCTCTCCCTGTAGGCATCCGCCGTCTCTTTTCCTCAAGAACCCATCTCTGTTTAGATACAAAACAGCGTATCTCTCTGATCCCAAATGGAAAAATCTTGATTTGTACGTCCCCACCCTCCCTATTGCTTCTCTTTCTTTAATCTGTCTTTTGAGCAAGGGACGGGCGTGCGGACTCTACTGTGGGCAGTGCTCTTGATATGTTTTGGGTTAACTTGCCAGGCAAAGATGTTGTCTTTGATGGTTTGCTTCCTTGTCATTGCTGTGTTTTGTTTCATTTGGTCTTTGAAATTTCTCAGATCTTTATAGATGATGCATGAAGACCGCCAAGGATTCCTAGCTGTTTCTTGTTTACTTGTTGCATTGATTAATAAATCTATGGAGTGTATTGATTAACAAATAATTTTAAATTTATAATCAAGACAAATCACCCTAAATATTTGAAGTTAAAACAAAAAAAAAAAAAGTATATTTATTTAATGATTAGACCACCTCAGAAAGTTGGCATTAAAGAACAGTCAAGTGCTGAATTGGTAATTGTGAGATGGATAGAGTGTTAAGAAGGCTCTATGGTGATGATAGGACATCTTACCTAAGAAATTTTGATTTTGAAGAGTAAAATAGTAGTTAACTAATTAAACATCTACAACAACGAGGTTAAGGACGTTGGATGTCATTCGAGACCTTGAAGCCTAATATTGTAATAAACGGACTTTCTGGACACACTTTTCCATTGCCCACTAGACCACCTCCCAAGTCCCAAGTCCCAGATGTGGATTTTGGACACTGGTGATCGTAGGGACTGTGTTCATGTTGTCGGCTGCCTCGTGTCATGAGGTGGCTCATGCTTACTTGCAAATTGTCTCTCCCATTCATCATGGGCATCCAATTCCATGCAAGCAGAAGGGCTCACAGCCTAAACTTTGTTATGCCCATTTAAAGGCCATGTGCGAGAGAGCTAGAAAGTATAAATTAGCAGAAGAAATGCTGACTGGCTGCTACAGGATTCTACTCTTTGGGGGGATTGTCTCTGTTTGGAAGTTGAACGTTTCTTTATCTCTTCTTTAAAGTTTCAAGCTTTTTGGAAACTCGGGGGAAAGCAGAAACATTGTTTTCAGAGGGCTACTGGCCACGTATAAGAGATTCTTGATTCTTACGCAGTCACAGTCTATATGGCACCAATTAAGGAATTTCTTCGTCTTTCTTTATAAAAGAGTGTCGAAGCAAGATCATCCCTGATTCGCTCACACAGCACAATCAAACACGCCTTTCTTTTTTCTTTCTAGGATCCTTCCCTTTTTCTTTCTTTGCTTCTTCTTAATGGAATGAATTTCATTGGGCACTTCCATATAGAATAAAAAAGGCTTTGCTTGATTCTAGTTCCGTGTAAGCTCTTAGTCACTGCACATGATGATCACTTCTTAATGCGAACATGACTTTGCGGGTTTGCAAAGATTCATCAAAGCAGATTGACATGCATGGCCCCAAAATCCCACAATCGATGATTAAAGAGAACATGATTGTATCTCATGAAATTAAGAGTTAATTCAATAATAAGAGAAAAATCATTGCAGTAACTTTAGCATATAGCCTGTGCACACAAAAACCAAATCCATCATCTCAACTTGGTTGGCAAAGTCCCAATTGGTTCAACAAAGTGGGACCATATGACCGTCCACAAACAAGCAAATAAGGAAAGCCCACACCAGCCATCACAGAGCCAGTTAATGGGGGGGTAACTGTGTGGTCGTTTCAGCATTTCAGGTTCATTCTTCTGGTGAGCATTAGTGAAATATTCATGCCCGCTAATATCTCTCACCATCAATATGTAATTGAACTCAAGTTTTATTTGCATACAGAACATAGGGGCTAAGCTGTACAGGTGGTATTTGTGTGATGGACAGGCAGATGGGTTTGTCTTAAATTAACCCTTTCATTTTCTTTCAAGGACCCTTCCTTTTTCTTGGCCCTTCTTGATGGATTAATGAGTTTCGACTCGGCACCTCCGTGTATATGTGGAACAATAGAAGCTTGTTTCAAGCTGCATGTAAGCTCATAGCCAGTTCACTTGATGATTACATAGACGTTTTCCAAAGATTCATAAAAGCAAATAGAGAAGCAATTACCTTTCCTGAAAAATAAAAAAGGTGATGTTTCAATGATTAAATTAGTGAAATCTATATATCAGCGCAAAACTTCAGCAAATTAAATCGCTTTTACAAACACACAAAAATAAATAATAATAATAATAATAATAATAAAACACCATTAATTCCTGACCACACCATGCAAGCATGCACGGACGAGCAATGTTTAGGGAATGAACTCGGATATTATTAGCAAACATAGTAGAGTGATTTTTTTAGCATACACTTGAATGACGCTTAGGGCTTGACAAAATCAGGCTGATTGGTAACAGATCTCACCCATGCCCATTTATGGTCTTTTATGTTAACTTCATTCCTAGCATGAGCAACCTCTTCCACTGGGATATATGCATAATTTCCATTGATAAGACCAGAGACAAATCCAGTGTATCCTGCCATTACACCGTGAATTGCCGAGAATGCTACAAGAGTGCAATACATGTTATCTGTAGCATTTGCGGGCACTGCCCTGATCATGTATGTGGGATCTATGTACTTCACTGTGAACAACTCATTTGCATGGTCTCTTGCCCACCAGTTCTTAAGCTCTGACTTTATCCACGCACCAAAGTCTAAGAACACTAAGTTGCCGGACTCATCCCTCTCATCTTTTTGGGCCTCTGTTCTTGGTATCATATCCTGCCCAGCTCCCTCGGCAACAACTAGGACTGCATGTCCGTTCTCTTTCAATCGTTTTTCCAGAAACTCAAACAATCCTCCTTCTCCTTCCAAGTAGAAATCGATTTCAGGAATTAAACAGCAATCCACATCACGGCTGCTCAATGTGGCATGGAGGGCTATGTGACCTGTGCTTCGACCCATTAACTTCACCAGGCCAATACCATTAACTGCACTCTCAGCCTCGATATGAGCTGCATTGATTGCTTGCTGAGCCATCTCGACTGCTGTCTGAAATCCAAATGATCTATCAATGATGCCAATATCATTGTCAACTGTTTTGGGAATTCCAGCAACCGCAACATTTAGTTTTCGACGTTGAATTTCATTGAATATGCTCACAGCTCCACGCATTGTTCCATCTCCTCCAATTATATACACCTATCCATAAGCAAGTGAAATAATGAAGAAAGGAAAGACCCTGACTAGCATCATTTCTTAAGCACAATATGGTAATAAACAAGAATTAAAGAATAAGTCATAATGCAAGTTGCTAACGAAGAAGCCATCTAGCTTTTCAACAGACAGAACAGAGAAAAAGACCCATCTCTCTAGACAACAAAGAGGACAATTCACTAATTTATGATTTCCCTTTCAAGAACTCGCTTACATGACCAATACATATCACTCTTTTGATTTTGTCAAGACTCGTTAAATGAGAGGCATCAAACAATGTTCAACTGATTTGTTGAAAAAGACTGTCAATTTCCATAAACCTACTAAAGGCTGAAGTTTTTTATGTTCCATTCAATGCAATTCCAAGAATTTCTCATCAAGCTTTGGGTGTCAGGTGTCAATCAAACTAGGCAGACATTTACAATTCTAGGGACACTTTATGAAACTTTCTCCAGGTTATGCACAGACCATTACATTTTTTATGGACTTTTGGAGCAAGGATCATGCATTGCTCCTCTCCAACCCTAAAATGGATATTGTTTTCAGATAATAATAACATCAACCAAAAAGCACAGGCATTGAGAATGGAGATGGTTCAATTGAAGACTTCTTCACATAGTTGTTCTCTCACAAGTTCATTTGCAGTAAAAGTCTAATCATTTCCCCTCGAAACCACAAAAAAGGCAATGGCTTTGCTATCATAAGGCAAAGCCAAAAGTAGTTTATGCCAAATAAGATGAAACTCAAAAGGCTTTCAAAATGCTACCTAACTACTGCACTAATTGAATTGATGGGGCAAGGTAACAACACATCAATGATCCATGATGGACTCAATCATGAATTAGCTTGTGGAATGAAAGCATGTGATGTAGCACATATGCTCTAATTTCTAATTTCTAATTCAGAAGATTTCCTACCGAATCAAGTAACTTTATCATTGGAAGGTACCAATTAAGCGTACCAAAGAGTAGCCAACTTGATCATGATCACAAGTCACAACATCGAGAAAGCAAAGCATTAGCAAAGAAAATTATAACATGGAGTCAAAATTTAGAGAAATAACCTGATTAAAACCGTGATGTTCAATGGCATCCACAATTTTATTAAGATCAAAACCACCCCTGGAGGTCTCAAGAGCTGTACCACCCAGTTTGTGCCAATTATGCACAAGCTTTGGATTAAGCTCAATAGGGTCTCTAGAATAAAACCCTCTATAACCAGCTGTCACCCCATAAATCTGACGCACTCCATACATCTCCCACAGGCCAACAACAAGTTCCCTGATCACTGTATTCATGCCAGGACACAGTCCCCCACATGTAACAATGGCAGCTTTGATATCTTTTGGCTCAAAAAAGACTTGCCAGCGCGGACCAGCTCTGTTGTAAGCCACTTGGGGTGAGTGCGAACTGACAGCTTCACTGTCAGCAGACAAGTCTAAGATGATCTTGCCAAGGACTACTTCAGATTGACCGATGTAAAAGCCTGCAGGTGGGTGATATAAAGTATTCTTTTCCAAAGGGTTTGGTAGTGGTTTAAGGTTTGGAAGATAGTCTGTTAAGTGAGGCAGTTTTTGGAGTTGTATGGAGCATGGGGAGGAGGGGTTTTCTGGGATTTTTGCAGTGTTTAGATTGGTGGCTTCTGCTGATGAAAGAGCCATTTTTTACTTTATTTTTTTTGCAGTGGTGCTTGTGCAGCGGCGGCGGTGGTTTGATGGAAGGGCGTGGAGATGAAGCTGAATTGAAGAGTGAGTTCAGTACACGTGAAGGTTGTGATGGCTCTGCTACAGTTTTGGCGACACTGTGGTAAGTAGTGATGCCATGGTGACCTTGGCATTCATTGATTACTGTTCAGGGTATGTTTGGTTTTTTAAATAATTTTTTTATTAAAATATACATTAATAAATTTTTTTTATTTTAAAAAAATTATTTTTAACAACAACGAATTCAAAATATATAAATTATATTAAATTTTAAAAATAAAAAAATTTTAAATTTTTAAAAAATATACGTTCAATTGCCTTCCAAACAAATCCTTAATCCCCACCCGATCAATTCAAGATCATGCTTAGTGAAAGTAAAAAGACTGGTCAGATATTTTTATCGACGGAGCAACTTCCTTATCACAATGTGACCATTGTGCGTGGAATTGGGAACGATTTTGCATCCCAAAAAGTCCCAAGTAGATTAGGAATGGAATTTTTTAAATAGAAAATTTTTTTAAGAGAAAAAAATATAATTATATTTTTTAAAAAAATATTTTTTTATTTACAGATTTTTATGGTAAAAATATATCAATAAAATATTGAGTTATCAGTAACTCTCAATCTTTACAATATAATAATATACAAGGGTTTAATTAATTTTTCTGTTTGAATAAAGTGATGAGTTCTAGTTTTATAAAAAAAATATATAAGTTGAAAAAGATGTGAAACTATATCTTTATAGATTAAAATAAATTCTTTTATAAGTAAAATACCATGAATTTATATTTAAAAAAATTCTAAGAGATTAAAGATACTGTATTCATTATTTATAAAAACTCCTAAATGACTATGTGCAATCCAAAAATATAATAAACTTATATTTAAAAACTTCTAAGTAATTATAGGATTTTTAAAAAGAAAAAACTTATAATTTTTTCAATATTACCATAAAACTAAAACTTATCGTGATGTTTTATGGAGTATAAGAGCCTTACACATCGCTTCCATGCTATTTTAAAATAATAATCAGATGATATTGTTACTTATATTATTTATCTCTTAATAATTGATATATATAACACTAGAAATATCAAGTTATCCTGTGTAGCATCAAGAAGGTTATATTTATTCTTTGAAGATTAATATATAAAATAATAAAAAAATTAAATTTATTTTATGAAAAGTGGTATATATAGTATTGGAAAAACTATATTTATTTTTTAAAGATCGATGCATGTACACATTACTGCTAGAAAGATTATTATTTTATAAAAAATTATATATATAGCATTAAAAAAACTATAATTATTTTTTAAAAATTAATGTATATAGCACTATAAAAATCAAATTCATTCCTTAACAATTAGTATACATAGTACCGGAAAGATTAAGTTCTTTTTTTATCAAGAGTGATAAACGTAGTATTGGAAAGACTAAGTCTATTCCTTAGAAATTGGTGGACATAAGAATAGGAAAACTAGCAATAATTATGTCGGGGTCTGGCGCAGCATGCTAAGGGTTAGGCGCACTGCTAAACCAAACACGTATTTGTTAGATCCCACTTGTTTTCCTGAGACGTTGGACTGGTAAATCTTTCTTGAACTGACCATTTTTGTAAAGAAATATCGGTAGAATCTTGAGAAACAAATTTACTCTTTTTCGTTGCTGTAAAAGATTAGTAGTAGAGACTAACTTGTACATGGTTGGAAAGAAAACGAAAGGCTTGCTGGGGAAAATCAATTACTGTTACTGATCTTCTTTATTAACAATTTGAAGCTTCTCCAGATAAAAGGCTTAGAGATTAATAGAGGTCAGCGCTCTATATATATACATGGCCATTTGTTGGTAGCATTGACATGTTTCTACTACTCCATGGGCTTGATGCTCATAATATCAGCATGCCTAACTTTTCTCCTCGAGCAGTATGTCAAATGGGCTGCATCAATTCCATCTCCTCTCACCACAATTCTTTCATCTCCTTGAAATGCTGAAGAGTTCACTGCTGTTTTTCCATACCGAAGGCTTCTGCCACAACAGTGCGAGCCTTGACTACCCTGTTTTTCCCACAGTTCATCTGAACCTTGAAAATGATCACATGCTGCCGATTAATTAACCATAAAAGATGCAATAATGAAATTAATGTCTCTGAACAACTTGTAAGAGAAGACACAAATGTTTTATGGAAGGAGCACTCAGACCGGACAGGATAGGACATACATATATAGTACATCTACCTTCACTCCGTTGATCAGTCTTGAAAGATGATGATGGTCTCCAACATTGTGTTATGGAAGCATGTGTGAAGAAAGGGGTGTTACCCTACCTATTGTTAGGTGATCCAAACATTCAAACACACACAAATTTACGTG